>JASAND010029592.1:0-13453 GCA_030248195.1 Trissonchulus latispiculum | reverse complement strand
GTAGCTCCCAAAGTCACGAGGGGGGGAACCCACCCAATCCCACGCATACACGTTGGGGGAGCTACGTGACTTGCAAACGTGTCCCAGCCCACATTGATGATGATATAGGAAGCCAAGCGGGTAGCTAGCCTAGCTACAACCGCCAGCAACGGAAAGGTTGACCATTCCAACCTTGATCCGTTACAGCTGCATCAAATCTCTGTGTAACTCTTGTCATGGCAATATCGAACTGCATCAAATTAAAAATATCTAGGCTAAATCGTTATTTTTGATTTTTGACTCACGTTGATTCACATTTGATTAAGAGGAGAAGGGGAAAATGTGTGAGTGTGTATTATTCGACCTTCTCCGATCTAGCTCATTCTTACGTAGTTTACCGGCCAAACGGATTATTTAAACAAGTATTTTAATTAATGTCTGATCTGCGAGGTTAGTTGAATAATCCAACTCTGACTCTGAGTGTGAGGGATTCGCCTATGCATTAACGAAACAGAAAAGCTTCTATTTCATCTTTTGGTCCAGTGATAAAAAATCCTGAAACTACATAGGTAAAGGTAGCCTGCATCGCTTGACTCTGTTAGAAACTGCTAACGATGAAACAAACTTTGTTTTGATTTGAATTTTCAATTAAAGCTTTTAAAATTTTTCATATTGTCTTTGAAGATTCTTTGAAGATTTAAAATTTTGCGTGATCTTTAGATTTAGATCAATTGTCTTAGGTGATTTTAATTACCCAAATTATAAGTGGAACTGGGATTTACGACACGTAACTGAATCTGAACTTACATTTATTGATCTGACAATAGAGCTAGGTTTTGAACAGTATGTGCATCATAGCACGCATGTGCATGGTAATATTCTAGATTTAGTTCTGTGCAATGAGCCTAACCTTGTGACCGCCGTAAATGTAGAAATGCCTTTTTGCAATTCTGATCATAATTCTGTTACAGGATATTTTTGTTTCTTCAATATTGGTCGTCAAAATACTACTCCAGTTAGAAATTTTCACAAAGCAAATTTTGACGAAATTAATAAATATCTTTTAAACATTTCTTGGCCTGATGAATTCAATAGCTGCGTCACCATTGATGATTTCTGGAGTACCTTTAAGAAGCATCTAGATTTAAGCGTTACTCTATTTGTTCCGTGGAGTACTTATAATAGTTTTGATCGGCGTAAAAGTGGCTTTTGGTCTGCTGAAACTAGAAGGTCCTTTAGATCTCAAAAGAGGTTACATAATGCATATTCTAAAAACCGGCCCCTTTAAATCATCAAAGGTGGAAAGTAGCCATTGCAAAAACTCGAAAATTACGTAGAAAAGATTGTTTTGAACAGGAAGATAAAATTTTAAAATCCAGAAATCAAAACGTTTTTTGGAGGTTTATGCGATCTAAATTTGGTTGTAAGGTTGATATTGCTTGCTTGAAATCTGATAACGGAGATGTTATTTTGTATGACAAGGAAAAATGTCATGCATTTAATTCTTTTTTTAAGTCAGTATTTGTCGATGATGACAGAATGGTATTGAATTTAAACGCACAAAGAACTATCATAGATTTCCCTGTCCTCGACTTTTCTGAACAAATAGTATACGATTGCATGAAAAATTCCGCAAACAAAAGCAGTGCAGGTTTTGACGGGTTTCCCCAATTCTTTACGAAAAAGCTGGCAATTTCAATCTGTTTGCCATTATCCATCATATTTAGTGTATCCTTGGCTACTGGGCTAGTTCCGACTGATTGGAAAATCGCGAAAATTGTTCCTGTTTTTAAAAAAGGTGACAATTCCAATGTTAAAAACTACAGACCTATTAGTCTTTTGGTAGGATGTAATAAATATATGGAAGACTTAGTGGCCGATGCTTTAAAATTTTTTCTTATTGGGAACCGTTTCATATCTACTCATCAGCATGGTTTTCTACCTAAACGCTCAATTGTTACGCAATTATTGCAGTGCTTAAATGATTGGACGAAAGCTGTTGATGACGGAAATTATGTTGATGTGGTATATATGGATATCGCAAAAGCTTTCGATAGCGTCTCTCATTCAAAGTTAATTCAAAAGTTAATTGCACTCAAAGTTCCACCCAATATTATCAAATGGCTAAACGATTATTTAACTAGTAGAAAACAGTATGTTGAAATATCTGGTTGCAAGTCAAGCTTAGGCGACATAAAGTCAGGCGTACCACAAGGCAGTATTCTGGGCCCGATTTTATTTCTTGTTTATATTAGTGACTTAACTAATGTTATTGAGAACTCTAAACTCAAACTTTATGCTGATGACTCGAAATTATATCTAACTTTTAGTTCTAAACAATCCTGTTGGTTGCTGCAAAACGATCTTGATAAAATTGTAAGTTGGTTTAAGACAATACAGCTAAGTCTGGCAGTCGAAAAATGCAAAGTGCTTCACATTGGCAAAAACAACCCTTACTGGAACTATTCAATGAATGGAGAGATGTTGTCTAAAGTAGATGATATGAAGGACCTAAGGGTAATTGTTCAAAGCGACTTAAAGTTTGACCGTCATTGTTTGCAGATCACGTCTTCAGCAATGAAAACAGTAAACCTAATTTACCGGTCATTTTTATGTCGAAACATAAACTTTCTCGTCAACCTATTTAAAGTCTACGTCCGCCCTAAGCTTGAAACAGCCTCCGAAATTATGTTAAAGACATTTGTTTAATTGAAGAAGTACAAAGAAAGTTTACTAAACGTTTACCTGGTTTTCTAAATTTAACTTATATGCAGCGTTTGCAAAAGCTTGATTTGAAAAGCTTGGAGGAACGACGTTTAGTTAGGGACTTAACTTTTGTGTACAAGATTTTGAACGGTATGGTTGACATTAATGTAAATGAGTTTTTTGTATTGTCACCTAGTCGTACATGTCGTGGCCATAATCTTAAGCTTTTTAAACCACATAGTAAGTTAGTCTGTAGGCAAAACTTTTTCAGTAATAGAGTGATTTCTATATGGAATGCATTACCTGTCGAAGTTGTTAATGCACCTAATTTGTGCATGTTTAAACGACGTCTAGCTGAAAATTGTGACTTTTCTATATTTCTCAAAGGCCTCGTATAAGTAGTCGTTTGTCGGCTCGTCGGGGCCTCCCAGATACAGGTTACATGTTGTCGTATAGCTTTTGTAATTGTGTTTTTGTTACAGTGAAATATGATTTACCGTTGTACTGTACTCTGGCTTAACCATTAAACCATTAAACCATCTTTGGAAGGCTTAAAATTTTAGACCTTCAAACCGAATTGCCGAAGTTCTACCATTACCCCGAATTGCCCAAGTTTGCCGAAAAGTTTTTGAAGAGTTTAAAAATTTAAACTAACTAATACGTACACTTCAGTCCCAGTCTCGGTGGTGAAAGTCAAGTCCCGCTGCCGATTCCAAAAAACCATAGAATTGTATTTTTCTCCGAAAACATTTCCAAAAATTTCTTACATTTTGTACATTGAAGTGAATACATACAGTGAATATGTCAACAATCGATACCCGCAACTACCAAGTACGGGTAGCGAAATTTCTATAACCCGCGGGTGCCCGCGGCTCACTCCAACTCGCGCATTTAACTAACGCCTATTAGTTGGAGTTTATGGCTTTAAGCTAGAGATAGATTGGTCGAAAATTCATTTTGGTGAAACTGCGATCAAGGGTCGCTTTTTGGCCGATATTTTGACCATTATGCTCAGTTTTGCAAATTTTGTGGTCCCCATTCGGTTTCGAAAGATCTTTGATTGAAAATGCGCTGAAATTTTCTTTGACTGAACTTTTCTTGGTTTTGGCTAAAGCCTAAAAACAGTTCAATCTCGACCAAACTCAATGCACCGTTGCTATATTTAGTGTCGCCGTGCATTCTGCAATTTTCTAAACCATTAAGATCCACTAAGCCAATTCTAGAAAAACGTCCCTCGGCCCACATGTCCTACTTATTATGATAACACTGTATTTCTTCGTTTCTTCCGTTTTGAGAAATCAAGTTATGTTTAAGGTATGTTTATGTTTAACTGGTATGTCAGAAACGTAAGCTATTTTGCCAGTTAAGCATAATGAGCAGATTGTACTCATTAAAAACTTTCAACTGATGTATAAATCACTTTTCAACACCAAAAATTAAGAACATTACAACGCCTTAAAACGCTGCACAAACGGAAACCAGCTCCTCAATTTAGTTCTCCAGCATAATAGTGTCCGTGTTACTGTGATCTATCGTAAAGATAAAATAATCAAAAATCGTATCAAAAGTCGCGATTTTGAAAATCTGAATCGAATCGCAGGTCGTTCGGGATGGGAAAATCTGAACTGAATCGAATCGAAAATGAAATAGCTGAATCAATGAGATTCTATTTCATACCAGCAAATAGTGGTATTTAGTGAACGCCGCCGTCATAAACAGTCATGGCCAAACCCTAACTGACCCATCCAACTTGAACTGCTCAATCTGTTTGTACTAAGCTTACTTTTACTCAGACAAAAAATTTAAGATCGCAATCACCAATATGCTTAACAATCTCAACAATCAACAATAACAGTCCTCCTACTGGTAGGTTTTTAGGTTCCTCCCTTTCAATGCACATTTATTTTCCACTTGACCAGGCCGGCCCACTGGCCAAGCCTAAGGTAGGGCCGGTGCGGCTGACCTAGTGGAAAAAGCCAGCCATCTGCCGTCGGCCAAACAGGCGAATATCGGGCCAGCGGAAAACACTGGTAGTACACCACTTTTATGCAAATCTGTCGAATTCGAATTTCTGAATTGTTTAAAATAATGGTGATACCTATAATAATTATCCACGCCACTGTTTTTCTGCCAACATTTAGTTAAACTTAGTTCAGCCAAAGCAGCACCAACGCGAATTTTGTGTCCATTTCGTGTTTTAAAACACGCATAGCAGGCAATTTTGTCAAGTGATGGGTCAAATTTGGGAGGAGGTTTAGCCGTTTGCGTCTAGAGGATGTGTCATGCTTATAATTAATAGAGTATGACAGCTGTCATATTCTATGTATTATGCACTCTTCGTATTATGTACTCTTGATAAAAGATGCACATTATGCACTTTTGATCTGTATAAGCAGAATAGCTGTTGCTTAACACTTGGTTTTTCCGGCTACGCCTCAGCGTAGCCGGCTATTATACATTATTCTCCTACTGGTTAGTTCTGCAATACAGCATTAATTTCTACCTGAATAAATCTTGATCTGTAATGAGTATATAGGGGGGTTTCAGAAACTGGTTTGTACAATTAATGTAGTAGAAAGACATCTTTACTTTTCCGCTGCGTTACAAAATCAGCATCATTTTAAGAATTACAAGATTTCGGATGTGGTCGTTATGCAAATGAGCCTGTGCTCTGATCTAGGAATAATAAACGTAGCAGGGAGTTTGCAACATATTTGCAAAAGTTATAACTAGTCGACTAATGCTCTGATTCTGTGGAACTGGGTACTGGGTACTTGCGCACTGCACTGGCATTGGCGTCCAGTTGAATCAAATCAACGTACCATGGTACATGCACAAAGCATTTTGATGCCAGAGGAACTATCAAGCATTGTGTGGAGCACGACGTTCGGTTCAATGAAAAAATAAAAATGATACTGCAAACATTACTTCTATCAGCTCTAAACCAATCAACACTGACAACCAACTCATCGAGTAAAAGCTTTTCTGCGTAGCCGGCACACAACTTTTCAAAAAGTTCAGCTCCAGACCTTTCAACAACACTTTTGCACACAACTTCTGCTTGTTTCAAGTAAACAGAATAATCACATTATTCGGCTTTCGTACAATTTCGACAAAGCCATTCGCATTGCATATACGATTTTTAGACGTATAATCTGGTCGTATATTAAGAAATTTCATCATCCTAAAACCATCGACGATATATTGAAATGTAAAGGCACCAATCTTCAAACCTTTTCTCGATACACCACTTTCGAAAAAAACACAACATTCGAGCAGTTTAAGCTATAATATCATCGAATTTATTTTTTCATATTTACTGTCCGTAGTTTAAAGGTTTCTTGTATCAGCATACAGTCTAAAACAAGCAGTGTAAGATAACCGCTTGAGCTGCTTTTCTAAGTAAAGCTAATAACACGAACATATTTACCTTCTACCATAGCCTTAAAAAGCAAACTCATACAGTACAAAAAGTTTAGTTCAGAAAAACTTCAGAAGCTTAGTTGGTTCCGGTTGTCATCCGGCGTTGCCATCCAAGCGCCGTTTGCTTACCGCCAGACGACTACCGGCTAGCAGAGACTTTGTTCACTTTGTTTTGTAGGCCCTGCTTTGGTTTTGTTTTGTTGTGCAGTCCCTGCAGAAGAACTCCCTTGGGACCAGTCCATGTGGCGCTTTGAATTACTACTGTCCTTGGCAGCATTATACGTTCCTCATCCTAATGTGTTTAACAGTAAGCTTTGGGTGTTTGTATAGTAGACCTTTGTCTGTTCAATACAAGCAATGACCGACCAAGCAACAGGCCTAGTTCTGGTCATCGTTCGCATGGCTCGCGTTGGTGTTAAACTTCGTTGATGGGGTACTTTTCCCTATTTCAGTTGTACCATTTTTCACATTTACAACAAACAGTACAATCCTACATTCGGTTTAGACCAAGCCTCTTTAATTGTTACGAACTGGAAATGTGACCCCTTGCAATATATTTCTCTGTCCTAGTAAACGTCCTTGCCTGTCACAGTACCTAATTAGGTAACTATTCTCAAAGTAAGAAACATTTGTTAAACCACCAAACCACAGCTTAAACAAAATGCCCAGAAAGCAATTTTATTAAACTATAAACAACAAGAAACTACAAACTCTTCCACTCACCGTGCAGATGACCTTATCATTAAAGATGGTTTCTATTAAAGTTTTGTAAACGTGAACTCCTATATTAACGTTGAACCGACACTACAACAAAATAACAATTTATCTTTAAAACAAGTATTTCGGCGCACAAATAACTATATTTCTAGCTTTTTGTCAGTCCCTTTTCAAAGCACAATTTAAGACTGCGGAGTTTTGAGAAAAAATACACAGTCTACCTCAATAGTTAATCATAGAATTAGAGCGATACAAAATTTTTGTAGCAGCTTTGCTTAGATGGCGCTCCAAGGGTTCTTTTAAATTGATTTTTTAAATCGAAACTGGCTGTCTTTGGAAAATTTACATAGCGAATGACAAGAGGCGCTATTAGTGACAACTGCAGAGTTAACATAGTAAACTAAAGCACTTACTGGCATAATTAAATTTCTGCAAAGCCTGTCACAGTGTAGCTTACACTAAAACTTACAGTGCCTTGTAGTAAACGAATTATTAAAAGGTAACAGGTATGTTTCAGAACTGAAACAAATTCTTCGAGAGTTTCAGATTCCAATGTCCTCTTCGCTTTCTCCAGTGTCTCGTGGCATAAATTGCACAGATCGTTTCTGTCTTAAAATTGTTAACAATTGATTAAAATTAAACAAAATATTATTTGACAGAAATGAAGGAAGCACAAAAACGACATACACAGTTTTCACTACATGTATCAGTATCCAGGCATATTTTCAATCCTAAACAACTCTTCAGAGGGATCATGCTGAATTTTGAGTGAGTCTTACAGAAGTTACAACCAACTACAAGTTACAACAGTGCAACTGAACGTACTGAACGGAAAGTCCTGTTCCTTGCAGGCTTCCTAAAACACTATTAGCAATATCATGTCTTGCACTGCTCTCCCAACCAGGTCAGTCTATGAAGCAAACACTAATAAGGCAGATGTTTCCAAGAATATTCTCCAAAAAGTATCTTCAATTCCTAAACTAGCATTTATGGCAATCTTTTTAAGCCCAACAACTTAAACTCCAACCAACCAAATACAGAGAACGCATCTAAGAACTGTCAAATTGAAGGCTTTATCAGCCGAAATGGGCTGTTAACAAAGTTCGAGTGAACAAAGATTAAGAAGAGTCCATCGTGAAAATACGGCTTTCGCTCATTTTTATACATAATTCAACCACATATGTAGTGCATTCCAAGTATAAATTTTAAATTGTTTCGTTCAGTTATCCGCAAGTTACGAGCTAGCTACCAATTGAGTACAATTTGAATATCAGCGAGGTACAGCAAAGTGGAGCAAAGTTTTGCATAATTAACTTCAAGATCCTGGTTTAGTTAGTTTTTCCTAAATATACTATAAATAAAACATTTTCCCGCAGTTTCAAACGAGAAACAGGAACACTGACACCTTGATGTCTTGAAGCCAGTGATTATCTTAAAATTGCAGCATTGCCGAACTATACTTACGGGAGAAAAAGTACTGCCATTGCACTGGGAGCTTTCTATTGACATAAAATATGACATATTTTGAAATACTTGATAATCACTCCTATCCGAAATATGGGGTCTGGGGGCTGAATCACAGAGAGCAAATTAATGCCTGTGGCAACTAGCCAAATATTCAGCATACTAGTCACACGAATAACTAAATCAAAACTATAATCTAATAAATATAGTTTGAAAAGCAAACGCATGGCAACACGTTACCAAAGTTTACGAAGCAAAACATTACTTCTAAGTTGGTGAACACAGTTCGTACCGCCGCATCAATTTTTATAACAAATGGATTCACATGCTGCTGACACTAAAACAGATGCATAGAACTTTCCAGAAACATTCTAAACAGTACATGATCATTAGTGATTTATTGAAAGCTCACAGAACAACAGGTAACGAAAACGGAAAATATAGATCATTTTCGTAAAGCCAACTAATTTTATGAATACGAAAGTGTGAGCCTAAGAGTACTAGTGAGCCATTAAAGTTCGGAGTGCGGACTGCAATATTTCCACGAATCTTTTCTGTGACCTTGCGGAGATTTCATATTCGCGTGCACAGACAAGTTTTCTACATGCGTATTAAACAATGAAAAAATAGTATTGACTTCGAAAAATAATTCTACCTTCTGGAATTTCCTAAGATCAAACATGCAATGTAAAGATGACTCTCATGACTGGAAGCAGAGAATGCCGCATTGGCTATAACTGATTTAAGGTGGTGGTATCCTTTCGTGCAGTGCTTTTGTGGTGATTTTTTGAAACGCTATAACTTCCGCAATTTTGGGAGTTGCAAAGAGCTTCATACATCGTTTTAAAGCTTATTATCTGTACATTCACATGAGCTTACAGAACTGGCAAAATTAGCAAAAAAATAGCAGAAATATTCTGACAAGCTGACATCTACTGTAACAGGATGAATATAGACCAAAAGTTTTTGAACATCGATTTCTCAAAACTGAAGAATCGGCCAAAAGTTTTTTTGTGCCACGATATGAAGGACATATGGGCCGAGGGACGTTTTTTTGGATTTGGCTCAGCAGGTCTTAACGTTCGAGAAAATCGGCTAAATGCACAGTAACACGAAATTTCGCGAATTCGCATTGAGTTTTCTTGCTACTCAATATGTTTTAGCCCAAACCAAGAAAAACGTCCCTCCGCAGAAGTGCGATTTTCAATTCTACCGAAAATCTCCGGAATCCGTCGAGTAGTTTTTGAGAAATCGATGTTCGAAACAAAATAATCGCAGTTTTGCCAAAATGGTTTTTCGGCCAAATCTCAAGCTGAAAGCAATAAAGTCCGGCTAATAGGCATTCATAAAATGTGCATTTGGACAATGTATCGATTGAGTATAACTAAGCCAATTTTCTCCTTAACATGTGGCAGTAATTTTGAAACAACTGATTTCCTCGAAAATGGCCATTTTTTGACCCTAAAAACAGTTTATTGCTTATACTGAGTTAACCACTGGAGATAGCTCAAAGGTTGTAAGAGCAAAAATGTTCATTTTCGAGTCCTCTTTCCAGCCATACCAACCAATCCCGTGTCTTGTCTACCTACTGGGAGTTTAAGGCCAAAAACCAAAACTATCTTATCTTTTGGCCTAAGAATACGGGACTGGTCCTAAAATGTTAAGGAGCACGGAAATAGGTTATTTCGTAAGTTTTAGCCCTTTGCGTAAAGGATTAAAGGCGTAGGAGTCAAAAATACCCGAAAGGAAACCAGCACCTTAAACAAGACATCACTGTTCAACAATTTTTTCGCATCTGTTTTTATGCCCGACAACGCAGTCCCGATTTACTATAGACAAGTTCGTTTTTCTCACCGTTTTGTTGACCCAGACTTTTTTGAACAAGCCGTTTACGAATTTATGAAAAAGGCAACAAAATAAACGAAGCTTTGTCTGTGAAGAGCTCCCCAATTATTTCTTTAAAAAACTAGGAATTTCTATTTGTAACCCTTTAGCGATTATGTTACGAGCCTCCTATGCTACTGGAAAAATACTGGACGGAAAATTGCTAAAACTAAGCTAATATTTAAAAGGGGGAATCGTTTTTAGGTTAGTAACTAGAGACCCATAAGCTTGCTGTAGGTCTGTAATAAATTTAAGAAAGCAATTTTGTGCTATGCTCTAAAAGGGTCTCTTAAAGTAAACAAATTAATAATAGCAGAACAATGGGTCTTAATCTGGTCGCTCCACAGGCCTGCAACACTTCAAATGTTTCGAAGACTGGACGGATGCACTAGATAACTGGAAGCTTATAGATATAATTCATATGGACATTGCTAAAGCTTTCAACAGTGTGCCACACTCTAAATTAATGGAAAAAGTAATATCTTTAGGTGTTTCTTAACGTTTCTATTTATGGCTATGTGATTATTTATCCGATCGTAAACACTATGTCGAAATCGGATCAGCTCTATCTAACTGTAGAAATGTTCTATCGGGAGCCCTTCAGGTGAGTATCTTGAGGCCTCTTCCTTTTCTTATATACATTAATGATCTTGCATCCGAAGTAGTTCACTCCTCCTAAAAATAGTTTGTAGATGACTCCAAACTGTATTTTGCTTTTCCTAAACACTTAAGCAAACAGCTACTGCAGTTGATCCAGCATTTGGGTAGAAATAACCCATGCCACCGGTATTATATTAATAACCCCGAGATTACTACAGGTAATAAATGTTTGAGATCTTGGCATCATTGTAACTAGCTACCTGAAAAGCCACCGTCATTGTTCTAAACTTGCCACTAATGGTATGCACTTGGTACATTTTAATATTTTGAAGCTTTGTCTCCCTCCAGGAAAGATGAGCTTTTAATAAAACTTTATAATTCGTCCCAACTTGGAATATGCTTCTGAAACAAAGAACTGTAAATAAATGTAAAAATTTAAAAACAAAAGAAAAGGAGACCTCCATCCTCCCCCAAGAGTAATTTGTTAAAGAAGTAAAAGTCTGATAAAATGATTTCAAAGCACCAATTTCAGTACTATCAGCCAGAAAAGGGGTAGTAAAACATCACAAACTGCGTGAGAACTTAAGCTGGGACAATACCTCCAATCGCCGCCCGGTGGGTCCGCCGCCTCTCGTTCTAGATGTCAGTCAGTTCATTATTCAAATTTGGAAAAGGTTCAGCTCGCAAACTCATCATAACTTTACCCAACCAGTTTCGAGTTTTATCTTTAGGGGAGCGTAAAACCTCACTGTCTTTTTGATTTTGTGTTAAATGTTGAAGCTCTTTCTCGGTCAAACCAATACCCAAATTCGGGTCATTAGTTGCGTCAACCAGCAGCCGGCAGCCAGAATCAAGCAAAAAGTCAACAATCTCCTTTTAGTCAACATTGAGTAATTCCCAGCCACAACTGAACATGATTTATCCCAATTGGTCGACGTCAACGATTAGCTAAGTATATACGAATTTAGTCATGAGAAAGAGGAAGCATTGAATGTTTGTCAGAATTTATCGTTAAATTTACTCAAACTTAGCATCGCAATAATAATTTATAGCTTCCCTGCCGGTGCTAACTTCACAATTGATAAAAGACTTCTATATTCACAGACTTATACTTTCACAGATTTTCATAACACGAACTGACCCGACCATGCGCCATTTACTTAATTATGCTATGAGACCTTCTAAACATTTTGCTCAATGCTTACTCTGTCTTGAGCGTTGCAGGCATGCATATGGAGCCTAGTTCGCTGCATTTTGAAAGCCTATATTATCTAGATAGTTTTTCTAAATGTTTACACACTTTTTTCTTTGAATTAATTCAAATTATGAGTCATTTTATGCGTAAGGCTTTCCTAGATTAGGTATTGTCACAAACAATAAAAAATTAACTACTACACTACTACTATGAAACAAACTAAGAAATTTCATAAATCAATTATCGCTAACTTGATATGCGACTGAATTGTTTGTTGCAGTTAAATTACAGACTGTATCCAGAACTGATTTAACATAGCTTGAAGCGGTGTCCAGCTCTGAGTCAATGTTTCCAAGCTCCTCCTCCAACGAAGTGCAGTTTAATTCACCCACTGTAGTTGCAACAGCAATGCCTGTGTCTGAAATTAAAATATTCCATATGACGTTATGGCACAGCTTGTTAGAACAAGTGAACATGCTATGCCAGAGCCCAAAAGCGTTTTAGGACGTCTGAATGTCTCTATCCTCCCAAATCGAAGATTCAGTAAATCTTCTTTTTGATGTATGAAACAGTTTAGTGGTTCAAGAAATTGAGCCGTTGAATGCTGCTTTGAAAATGTTTAAAGTACATAAAAATAAATAAATTTATGTTAGAGGTAGAAACTAACCAATAATAACGAACAACTTATATGTTAAGAAGTTAAATATTTTAATAACTGATAACGCAAATGAGCAAAATCTTCATGAACATAAGTTTACTCGAAAATGTCCACCTGTCTATCAATGATTGACTTTTTCGACCATATCGATGTCTGATTAATCACCGCTACATATCTTTAAATTATAATAAACTGAAAGCAACTGCACCGCTCTCTATCTTCTGCTGATCGGTCACGTATCGTTTTCAGCTCTACATCTTTTAATTTAAACTGATTAGAATTTTACTAATCTGTTCCAATACTTGTCTAAAAAAGCCTTACCCGAAAGACAAAGAATTAACAGTAAACCTTTCATTGATGCCAGCAGGTTTCCTTTACTGCTACTATATAAAAAGCATCACTTTGTTTGCATCAGATCACTTTTATGATCAGAATGTGTGAATTCTGCGTTCATATACAGGTGCCAGCTGCAATGTGCTACTTTAACACTGTTAATTTCAGCACTTTTTCAGCTAATTTCAGTTGTAGATGTTCGAAGTTAAGTAGAAGCTTAAAGTGTGCCCCATCAAATCATTAAGCAAACAAACGGTTTACATACTCAACATTTACGTTTACGGAGCGTTCATAGGTTAATGTAGCTCTTTCATTTAATTCCTACCAGTTAGTCATGACAGTAGTCTAGGAAGACTAACACTAACACTGGCTGGAAAGATGGTGTCACAGCGGATTTGCAAGCCCAGACAGTTAAAGCATGCAACTTCTTCAATCCGGGTGGCATTCAAATGGATGTTGCTACTGCCAAAAAACCTTCGTTTTTGATGGATTTA
>JASAND010029590.1:0-23745 GCA_030248195.1 Trissonchulus latispiculum | reverse complement strand
GAAAAATCAGTCTTGGCTTATTTTTCCGGGGGGAAATATCGGCCTAGTCTATGGCAAAAGTTTAACCCTCAGTTTGATAAGGGTTAACTAAAGGGTAGACATCGGTTCTAGCATCTAATAGTCAGGTTACGTAGAATAAATCTAGCTGAACGGAACTCAACAAAGCTAAAATTCTTCAGTTACTATTCTTTAGTTAAGTTGGAGGTTAACTTTATCCCTGAGCCTAGTCTTTAGTTATGCTCAAGGTTCACTCTATTCCTCAACTATTCTGATTAGTTGACAAGAAGACGGTGCTTTTTTCTGTTTGGCAGTGTCAACATAAACTGTTAACATCAAGAATAGCCTTATCCCTGAGCTCAAGCTTAGGGTTAGTTATTCTCGAATTTAGTTGGAGCATTGCAACGGAATAAAATTTATACCTGAGCTTGAGCTCAGACGGAGAATAGTTAACTCAGGACAGGAATAGCGTAGTTCGGAGCTAAGCTATTCTGATTTGGTGCAAGCGGCCGATGTAATAATTTTTAAGGCAGACGGCAGCTAGTTTAAAGCGCTAAAACTGTCAGGTTGGCCGACCCGTGTTCGACCGGTCAACCTGCCACCGGGCGGCCGCCGAGCCTGAATCTGACCGTCCGGCCTGCTGGCCCTCTATTTGGGCCGACCAGCCGGCCTGGACAGATTCGGTGCATAACGCTAGGGTAGGGTCAGTAGGCTCCATTTTGTAAGGAGGGAGGTGATGTCTCCGTCCCCAGCGTAGTAACCAATAGTGTGACGCTTGTCACACTTGTAGGGCCTTTTGGCGCGATATAAAAGGGTTGAGTTAAAAACTTATATATCTCATTTAACCTTGCTAGTTAAAATTAACTGTTTTACTCATTTAACCCTAGTTACAGATTGATTTTAACTGTTTTCACTTATTTCTCGCTGCGCGAAAAGTCATAATTTTTATGTACTCTTGAATTGAATTTTTGTGAGTTTGTTTGAGAAGATCATCTGAAGCCGTTGTCTGGATAAGGGTAGCTAGCTAACTGCAAGGTCAGTTAGTATATATTTTCAAGAAATTTCCAGGAAAAAATTGCAAGTACTTTTTGTTCGTGATTCGTTACAGTCTCGCTCTTGTATTTGTTGGGGAGGTAGAGAAGAGACTGTCAATTATGGCAGTGTTATCAGTGCATGTCTTCTTTTTATTTGTAGCTCTGCTGAATAATAATTGACAGATTCAGTTTATTGGTCCACTTTTGTCAGGTCTTTATTTTTGTGTCGTCGCTACTGGAAATCATGTCACAATGAAAAACAGTAAATACAAGGGATCTAATTATTTTTTGTCAAATGGTGCTACCGTTATTTCTTTAAATTTGACATCTATGTCAGTTGACTGTAACAGGTTATTTCCTACTGTTACAATACAATCTTAGGCGTTTAAGAAATGTCTGATGTCAATTGGAAAATGATCTGGTTTTAAAGAGTCAGTTAAATCTTTGAAAGTCCTGTTTTATTAGTCTTTCTTGCTGTGAGTGCGACTAGACTGCAATGAAATACTTGGTAATTCTGACAGTCTTGACCTATGTCTGTTTAGCCATTAGCGCTAAGAAAAATATCAATGAGGAGTGCCCTATGAGTTTGGAAGAGCTTGCAGCAGAAACTTCAGGTATACAGTTTTCTGTCGTAATAAAAGTAATAAAGCTACATTACATTCCGTATAGGAGACAATGGAGAAACGGTCAAAGGATACGTTTCCATCTCAGCTTAGCTTTGGATTTGTTGTGGATGGATACAGTGGGAGTGGGGCACCTATAAGCAGATTGAACTGAATGGGGCAGAAGCAAAGAAAATTGCAAAACGAAAAGACGTTTAAATTAGTTAAACCAAGTAGTTGGTAACCCCCTCACATCCTCCTCTTCCTTTTTCTCCTGCAAGATTGCGCGTATATACCTGAGTACCGAATTATACCTTACAAATGATCAATGTATCAACTATTCCTATTGTAAAAGCAAGAGTTTATAACAGGAGGAGTTAGACACTCAACACTTCTGAAATGATCGAAACATTAAGGTCGAAACCTTGGAGGAACTTTTCAGCGTCTAAACTGCTTGTCGTTTTGTAAAATTAAACATTTCAACAAATTAATTTGGTCTAATACTTGAGCTAGAAAAGTCGTACCGAATAATTTTCACTTCAGTATATTGGAGTGGACTAGCTCTTGCTGGCGATATTAAAAACTAAATAAATAGTTCGATTCAGACAATTCCCTTCAAATCCGGCGAAAATGTAAGATATTGTGTAAAAATGATGAAATTTTGCGTTTTCTTGGAAAGGCTGTTTGCTAGCATAGTATATGCTTATACGGTGCGAGCGAAATCCTCCCCACGACATTTCCATCGACCTACGGTTTGTAATAGAAAATAAATTGAACATAAATTATAATTTACTATTGTAATTTATCCTGTTATGACCTGAATGTTCGATTATATTTCGGGTTTAATACATTAGTTGTGACGCGGGCCGGTGGCGGGCCGCGGGCTCGGGCCGGGCCGGCCCAGCCCGGGCCCGGCCCAGGATTTTCGGCGACGCCCCGGCCCGCGGCCCCGCCCGCAAGATTACAAATAGGCGGCCTGCCACCGGCCCGCGGGCCGGTGGCCGCGGGCCGGGCCGGGTTTTTACACGGTAAATGGCAATTTTTCAATAAATTTCGGTGCAATTTCAAGTCTACAATCAAAATTTCATTTACGGATTTTCAATGGCTTTGTTTTAAGATGATTAATTACACATAATGGAAGTTAGAATTGAGCTGTGTCGGTATCTGTATGTTTAAGGTTGTTATGTGGTGGCTACTTATATATTGGATATACCTAATCCGTTTTAAGTTTCGTCTATGAGAAGGGTGTAGAAGCTTTTTATATGCGAACAGCTGTCCCAAAACAATTGGAATGAAAACATTCGCTTATATAATTAGGTTTGATGGTATTGGTATTGATGTAAGAGGGCATCGTTCGCAGTTTAAAGCGCAGTGCTCTTGCTTGCGATTGTAATTGCTAATTTGAAACGTAACCAACATCCAAAACCTTGTTAGACAAACTAAATGAAATTTGGTTTAGTTGATTCCCTGCTATTGGTCATGTAAATTAGACCTTTATGTCAAAATTAAGCACGTGGACAAACTTAACACTTGAGACATTTATTTTGAGGGAGTGAAAAGCTTCAAAAAAGTAGGACAGCATCTTTGAAAAATAATGGAATCGGAATTGTACAAAGGTTAAGAGTGGGGTAGGAGCGACAGCTTAGATTTGTATATGGATAACGTGTGGAATTCTGCATAACAATGTATTATTTACCAAACACGTAATCGACTGACCAGTGGCCATTTGTTGTATTTGTTGTTTGTGAAAAATGGAAGACATAAAAATAGAAATAAAATAAGTTGAAATTAGACGTAAAACAAGTTGAAATCAATTACCTAATAGTTTTTGGGCCGTTTTTGGCCGTTTGGACCTAATAGGGCCGTTTTTGCAACGACTGGCCGTTCGGCCCGTAGAAGTTTGCGGCCCCGGGCCGGCCCACGGGGCCCGGCCCGCCACCGGCCCGCGGGCCGGTGGCGGGCCGCGGGGTGCGGGCCGGGCTCGGGCCGGGCCGGCCCGGCCCGCGGCCCGGCCCGAAGGACCCCATCGGCCCGCGGGCCGGCCCGGCCCGCAAAATTTTCTTATTTTCCAACACTATAGGAAGCTCTGAGTGTTCTATTCTTCCTGTCATAATAAGACGAGTACACAATGGTAAGAGTATGCCACTATTATCAGACCACGCTGATTTCGAAACTGAAAACGAAATTTTCGGAAAATTTACGGATTTCGAGATATGCGCTCCGGAAAAGTGAAAAATTTCCTCAAAAGTGGTCGATATGGTTCTCAAAATCAAAGAACTCGTCGAACTGAACAACTTTCCTTCTTGCGAAATTTTCCGGAAATGCTCCTAGCGAAAGTTATGGCCGAAAAACTGTAAATTTGGAAATTCACGAAAACCCGGATTTTGAACAGAAAACTTTTTTGTCTAAGATGTTTCTCAAAAGCTGGTCATACGGTAATTCGACCACGCTGATTTCATAACTGAAAACGAAATTTTCGGAAAATTTACGGATTTCGAGATATGCGCTCCGGAAAATTAAAAAATTTCCTCAAAAGTGGTCGATATGGTTTATGGTTCTCAAATCAAAGAACTCGTCGAGCTGAACAACTTTCTTGCTTGCAGCATTTTCCCAAATTACGTCTAGCGAAAGTTACGACCGAAAAACTGAAAATCCGTGAATTCACGAAAACCCGGATGTTGGACCAAAAATTTGATTTGTTGAAAAGTTGGCCATAGACTAATTCGATGGCGCTGATTTCTAAACCGAAATAGAAACTTCCGGAAAATTTACGGATTTCGTGGTTTTCGACACGGAAAATCGTTTATAAGAGAGAAATGACAGTGGCAGGCAACCCATTCATGCCAATTTGCTTGTTATATTCTTTAGGCTGTTTATGGAAGGACTCTGACGGCAGTCAACTAAATTTCTTTCAACCTTTGGTCCCTGGAGTGTCAATTTGTGTGAAGCAAGTGCAGTCCCTTGAACAGTGTAAACTTATGTGTGAAATATTGAACCCAGGATGTGTGTCCATTCACTTTTGCTCAGCGTGTGAAACACATAATTGCAGATTATTAACTCAAACAAAGGACGGTGAGAAGAAGTTGGAAGTAGCTCATTTAACGGATGCCGTCAGTTTGCATGAAATTGAATCGTGCTAATTTGTTTAGTGACCTATAATGCGTATCCTTTCTTATTGACCACAAGAGTATATAATAGATAGAGTGACAAGCACATACTTTGTCTATTATGGCACTACTGTATAGTTAGCAGTTACAACTCACTGCTCAAGCAATTGAATTCTCCCTGGACATGCCTTTCATCTCTTTTGTTATTTTGTTATTCCGCGTATATGTCGCCTTGTCCCGTGCCCCTGCTAATTGATTCTAGTCCTATTGGATAAAGTGCGACACCAGACATGTGCAGGAGGAGAAACTTGGGGGGAAGGGTGAACCGGTGTCCCGATTTTTTCTGTTTTTGGCCCAAAAAACCAGAAACATCCGCATTCTGGGGGTGGGCGATCCGTCTGGGGGGCGAGCTCTAGGTCAGGAGGAGAATGAACCCCTCCTCTGCCCCTCCAAGCACATGTAGGTATATATGCTTGTCACCAAAGTTGGATCCTGTTCCAAATTTCCAGACCCGGACGCTTTCCCCGGACCCGTCCATACCCTGAATCCGGGTAACAGTTTAATCCAACCATATTTGGATTTGGGTCTCAATTATACTACGTCCCGGACCCGTTTTCGGTGCTGACAGCAAAACGCATCAGAACAAACGCGTAACCTAGCTTTCGAACTCAATTATATCACTTTTGAGATGGTATTATATAGGTTTTCAAACATCTTATCTGGATGTCGGTATAAATTGGACCCTGCTTGTCACTCTTATCTATGTATATACCTCTACAGTTTATTTACTATATATTGTTGTTGCCTGTGTAGTTTGTTTGCTGAATTGTTGTAAAAGTATGAATACAAAATAACCTAACTATTTACCAAACTCGAAACCTCAACCAAAGCATTAGCACAATATAAATGAAACACTGCATGCGAATAAACAAAACTAAATGTATAATGTGAATACATTTGCAACAAAAGATATGATTGAATTCGAAATCGAAACTAAGTATTTACAGAACATGTTTATACACCATAAGGCACCATTGAATTGCAGAAATAAAAGATAGTTACAGGTAAGAAGACAAAAAAGTACAAAAATTACGAATAAAAACTGCAAAAGTACAAAAGCCGTCACCGAATAAAAGTAACCCATAAACATAAGCTTAGGATAGAGTTTAGGCCACAACAATTGATTTCTGTCCGGCAGTCAAGAATAATGTTTGACGTATCTATCACATTTTAAGTCCTGCTGACTGCAAAATAAACAATTACATTGTAATCAACAACTAAAAATTGTTAGGTATATTGTTAGCGCGTTGTTCTTGATAACCATCGATTTCTGTCCTATTACTCAAGCTGGAGTCCAATTGCCCTATTGTCCTATGACAGCATACAGTGTACTAACTACAAAAATTGTATATACATATCCATTGGACCTGTACACATCGTTGCATAGTTGACCGTGCATGACTGAGAACTAACACTCAAACAGTGATTAAAAATACACCTACTAAAATAAAAATAAACAAATACGATAAAAACTCAAAATGAAGATATGCTAGAACATACAGATTACAAACTTACAACAATACAGTTACAAATTACAAAGTTTCGCATGCAGCTAAACTAGATCTTCATTTTAAACAGATTCAAATTTATACTGTTTGATCTACCTGTGTCCTGTATCACCGTATAGACTCCTATCTGTTTAAGTTTGACGCAAGCATGCATACGTAAAGAAATTGGTAAAATAGAGGAAGGTTTATGAGATCAGAGGATCTATGGAAAAGTACCTACAGCATTTTCTAAGAACGCCAGAAAATACGTAGGTACAGAAATATAACTGCAACAAACCTAATGAACACGAGACAATGCAAAACAGAATAGCTTAAAATAGGTACGTTTTTCCAATAAAACTGCGAGGCTCAAATATTTGTAGAAGTACAGCTCTAAGTGAAAACGTGGACATTAATAGCATAGCCACGGCAGTTTGACTAAATCTTGTCACAGGATGGGATACTTTCATTAACACGTTACCACATAAATCAGATATAGATATAGAGATAGCTCTTCAGCACTAGAACTCAACTTTATGACTTAGAATAATAAATATGTCGAAGCTTATCTTTATTTCTGTATATACCTACCTATACACATATCTATCAGTGTAAAATTTAAGACAAAACTGCTAGGTTAAAAAGCTGCACAAAAACTGCATAAAGAGCAATAACATACGTAAAAGACGCTTGACGCATCGCATGGCAGTGTGATATTACAAAAATATTCTGAATAAAAACAATGTAAATTAGAGATGAGGATTTTGGCTCGCGGCTCGGCTCGGCTCGGCTCGGCTCGCGAGCCGAGCCGAGCCGAGCCGGCAGCAATTTCTCCCGAGCCGAGCCGAGCCGAGCTGGAGAAATGAAGCTCCGAGCCGAGCCGAGCCGAGCCGAGCCGACCCCAACAAAAATAGTAATTCGACCAAATTTCCCTGCTATATTTTCGAACTTATTTAAGTAAAATTGCCAATAATTTCAGTGAAGACTAATAATAATTGCCAATAATTTTCTTTAGCTTTCTCGATACCTTCCAAGCAAATGTTAATCTTAATATTAGGCTGACCTTGACGCCAACTTGTGTATGGTATTGATATACTTTTAGTAATAAAAACTTTTGACTTAATATTTCATTTTTACGTCTCAGTTTTGGTTTCATAAAAATCTTATATGCCTGTAAAATCCATTATTCTGTGTTTCTGTGTTTCTGTGTATTTGTAGTATTTTTATTTTATCAGATAGCGATATAATGTGATCTTGAGAGGCTAAAGATAAATCTCAACTTGTAATTAGAACTGGTTACGACTTCGTTAATAAATTTGACCATGACAACAAGGAACTAAATACAAAAATTCCATGCAATCTGGCGAATTTGAAATTTCAAGCTTGGCGAGCCGAGCCGAGCCGAGCCGACCCACTTTCAAAATCTTCCCGAGCCGAGCCGAGCCGAGCCGGGTATGACCGCGAGCCGAGCCGAGCCGAGCCGACCTCATTTTCTCGCGAGCCGAGCCGAGCCGAGCCGGAAAAGTCCGGCTCGTCCTCATCTCTAATGTAAATACGATCTCTGGTTCTATTCCTTGCGATTAATCAAATTCCAGATCGTCTTCTTCATCGCCTTCCTCCTCTAAAAATTTCCAAAGTGATTGTGATTAAAGACTACGTGGCTGATTTATCTTTATCATCAGCAGCCAGAGTGTTGTTGCTTTTTCATTATGCAAGGTTGCAACAAATGAAATTCTGTACACAAATTTAAGACTTTTGTTGTGATTGAATTTTATATTAAATTTGCTCTGCAGTTTAATTAATTGATTAGCATCAGACAACCCTAATCATGGAGCCATTGACATCAGGATTATATTTAGCTTTTATTAGGATGGATTTAGGGACCTTCACTCAGGAAAATAGGCCGGCTGCTTCACATCTTTCTGGAAGTCCTTAAAATGCAAAAGGAAATCCTAGTTCAGCTGGGTGAAACGCTTAAGCAATGATCCCTAAATACAAAACAGTCGTAAATTTTGTGAAACCGTACCATATTGACCACAGTCGGGTCTCTGATGATTCTGTGTTCGAGATGAATCGAATTCTCGTCCAAACTTATCGACGCACCAGCACTCGCTCTCGTGGCACTGGACTGGCCGATAATAACCGTCAATGTCACACCGAGGATGGTAAACTCCTAGAATTACGAAATGATCCCTCATGTTATCAGGCAAATAAACTTTTCTTCGCAAGGCAAAACAAGATTACTGCAGCGTTAGCTAATTTTGAAGTTAAACAAATATTTTACTTGTTCTGCTTGCTTGAAAAAGTCTGAGTTTACCAAGCAAATGAGGATCAACATCGTGCGCTGCTTTGTGGCAAGGAGGTTCTTCACGCTCTGAAATGAAAACTTATTATTGGTGTATAATTTAGGCAAAACTGCCCGCATATGCAGTAATGAAATATATATTGCCTTGTAATTTAAGGAAGGAGAGTCGCACATCAAGAAGTAGCACCGGCCCTGTTCAGTCAGACCGGCTGGACCGGGCCGCTGACAAGCCGGGCGGTCAGATATAGGCCGGCTGGCCGGCCGGTGACAAGCCGGCTGGTCGAATACAGGGCGCCCGACTGGCCACTGACAGTTTCTGCAGCTTATCGCCTTAAAATTGCTAGAAATTGCCTTGAAAACTATCAACCCAGGAACAATTGGGCCGGAGAACAACACTATTACCAAGAGCCAAACAATCGGGGTCATGACCTGACAGGATCTGGAGCACGCGAACTTTATTTCATCTTTATTTTCTCCAGCCAAAACAACGTCAGTACAATGAGCCGACATAGGCTGATAAGTGCAATCGTAATTTGTACTGATTATTTTATTATTACTAAATCTAAAAATTTTCGACAAATGAACCATTTCTGTTTTCCAGCCGGAACTAGATGTCACGTTCATGAGTCAGATTAAGGATAGTTAGATACCTCGTCCGCTGTACTGGAAGCAGTCACACCATTCATCGATGGAGATGTCATCGTCCGCATCCTGGTCGCAGCGGTCCAAGAACGGTTTCATGCAGGGCTCGTAGGGATCGTTTTCAACGGATGCAATTTCTTCTGGTGTGATGGCGCCGTCAGAGTTGCCGTCCAATTGAGTGAACATCCACCCGACTTCCTTTGCACAAGATGTCCTGTGTCCTAAATATTTCAAACTGTTTTAAATTCTACTTACTGTAACAGAAATATATATAAAATATTAATACGTTAGAAAAATGATGGTATAGAATTAGCTTATGATTTGAAAATTTATTTGATCAAAATCTGTTTTGAGCAGGATTTTATTTACTAGCACTACTGACTGATGGTTATTAATTCCTGCGGCCGTGATTAGCTTCATTCCAGGAGAAGCCTGTGGAACCACTGTATTCTATAATAATACCGAAATTAACACCCTGCGATTTTCGACAACTTAGCAGTTTACTGAGTTTTTGGAGAATACTCAATACATTTTTGAGGAACTTCTTTTCAAATGACTTACGAGGTACATGGGCAATGTCCTGAGGATGCTGAGCGTGAATAGCGCCAAACCAATTAGACAGTCGTTTCGCCATGGCATGTAAATCATTTTCACTGCATACTAAAACAAGCAACACCTAGTAAACGTATGTAGTGCGTTTGACATCAGCGACAATGAAAAATTTAACCAAATCATCTATTCTATCAGCATCTGCTAGGATAGCATTAGGATTCTTGAAAGTCTGGATGATGTCGAACATATATTAACATAGAGTCGGGTCCTGGGGCGGGGGCTTGTCCCCAGAAAATTTTGAGGGGGCTTGTACCTCAAAAAATAGTGAAATTTGTCGAAAAACTAATGGGTAGTTTTATTACAATTTACAAAAAGATCTTCAATTTTTAGAAAAATTTAAAAAAGTTGGAGGATTTTAACGAAAAAGTAAAGGCGAAGCCGGAAATTTTTCAAAATTTTAGTGTTAAAAACCAATTTTTCCTGGCCATTTTTGCCTTCCCCTTGGCTATTTTTTCGTTACCCCTGTCCTCGACGGCGGTAGGGCTTGTACATTGTCCAGGTGGGGGGGGGGGGTTGAACCCCCCTCCCGACCTCCCGCGTTAACCTATGATGTCGAAGTTGCAAGGCGGTATGACTCCCTCCCAGAGTTTAAGCTTTCAAAATTTTAATTTGTAAAATTCCTTCATGAGACTCAAGTGCACAATATGATTTTACCCTTATCCAGATTATAGTTATCTTCATGCCGATTTCCATGAACAGGGTGGCGATCACCATGCTTGTGCTGATGCTCTTTTTTGTGTTCCTTGTGTTGATAATATTTCTTATGGATATCGGGCTGAGAGATTTCTTTGTTGTCAGCATAGGTCATTTGTGCCATGTGAGGCGCGGCATTCAAATCCTTAGATTCGTGGAAATGACCTTCTAAATGATACATAAATATGAAATTAATGCGACTGCTAAATGCATATACATACAAACTCAAGCGTAAATTCAAACAAGGGTCCTTATAACGGCTATCATTAGAGCTGGCAGACAAGGTAGATAGCGGAGTTACTTTTGCAAAATATAGGAAAACATCAAATAATGCCAAAAAGATAAGTGTATGTATCTACTTACTTCGTCGTTGGACTTTTTCCAAATACTCGGGCAAATTTTCATTGCTGAAAATAAGTATAAAGCATATATTGCATCAGAACGTTGACTGGTGAATTATACATACGTTGGGTTCCTTCCTTCAGACCCCGATTTTTTCAGTCCTCGAATCGGTTCTTCAGTCCATCTTTCAAAAATTCTTAAATTTTTAAATGGGTAATTTAGTTTGGAAACATCGATTTTCCGCTGTTACCTACTCTATCTTTGCTTTAAGGTGATGGTATCGCCTTAGTGCAAATGTGACCCTATAGGCGTCAATTCTTTATGAATGTGGATTAAACTTTCCAAATACATTATTTTGGTGCTCTTTAACATTCTGGGACCAGTCCCGCATTTTTAGAAGAAAAGATAAGAAATTTTTGATTTTTGCCTTTTCTCTCAGTACGTAGTCGATACACCGGTTTCATTGTGATGGCTGGAAAGAGGGCACCGAAATGAACATTTTTGCTTTTACAACCAGCTTGAGCTTGAGCTTTCACTCGTGGCTAAGTCAGTATACCTAAGACAGCAACGATTTTAGGCGTCCAAAACAAGTAATTTTCGAGAAAATAAGTTTTTCAAAATTACTGCCTAGTCTTGGGACAATTTCGGTTTATTTATACTCGATCGATATACAATCTCATTGCACATTTTATCAGTGTCTATTAGCTGGAGTTCGTTGCTTTAAGCTTGAGATTTGGCAGAAAACCATTTTGGCAAATCTGCGATTATTTTGTTTGAAAATTGCTTTCTCAGAAACTAGCCAATGCTTTTTCGTAATTCTTGGCAGGATGAAAACTCGCACTATTGCGGAAGGACCTTTTTCTTAGTTAGAACTAAAGCATCTCCAGTTGTGTCTTCAGTCGCCAGTCTCCAGTCGTTCTCCACTGAATGCAAGGTTGCGAAATTTTCTGTCCCCGGATTTTCTGGGGCATTAAGACCTGTTGGGCCGAATTCAAAATATCTCCCTCGGCCCACATACATGCCCTCCATATGATGCACAAGAAGAAATTTTGGCAGATTTTACAGTTTTGAGAAATCGATGTTCAACAATTTACATTTAGATTTTATGTCAGAAACTTTTTGCTAATTTTTGCTAATGTTGCTAGTTTCATAAACTCGAGTGAATGTGCAAGCTATAATCTTTAAAACTATGTATAAATCTTTTGCCAACTCCCAAAATTGCGTAGGTTATTGTGTTTCAAAAAATCTTCACAAAAGCACCGCACAAGGATACCACCACCTTAAGTTTATGGAGCATACATCAAATGAAAGAACAAACGAAACTAAGATTGTCACTACAGCTCCTCCGACCCGAAAAATTCGGGTCTGAGGTGGGGATTGAACCCACAACCTTTAGCAATCTAGGCCAACGCTCTACCGATTGAGCCACCCAGGCACAATCGAACCAAGCCTAAGTTTGCATTCGTTCCCAAACTGTACAAATTATAATCTTTAGAACCATGTATAAATCTTTTGCCAACTCCCAAAATTGCGTAGGTTATTGTGTTTCAAAAAATCTCCACAGAAGCACTGCACAAAAGGATACCACCACCTTAACGTTATGGAGCATCAAAGTTTACATTAATATTTCCTCTTTTAATTCCTGCTGGAGCAGAAACGTAGAAAACGATATTTGGCTATGTCTAGCATATATATCTCTATTTCACCTCATTGAAACCCCATCTTCAACACTGGGCTTTTTTGTGGAAGCTAATTCATGCAAATTAGCTTAGTAGCTATATTTAAGTTTTCTATTTTTAGAATTTTTAGTTTTCTTGCATTTGTCAACTGTCAACAATCTAAACAGTTGCACATATTTGGACACATCAGTGTTTGCTTGGGAGCTCAGTTTGGCTCATTAAGGACACGAGCAGAGCACACTCAGCTCAGCTCAACTGAACTGAATATAAAGCTGAAGTGAACTAAAAAGTGAAAGCGAATTCTTCTGAATCGGTTCTAGCGAAATAAGACTTCCCTAAATTTATTATAGCCATTATGAGAATATGAAAATTTTTATCGCAAGGAAAAAGCATACAAACAAACAAACAAACAATTGGTTTATTCAGTAAAGATTATAGTCACGCAGTAAAACATTTACTGAAAAGGAATACAAAGAACTGTATACACAGCTACTTACATGCATCCGTACATACAACAATATAAAACAATCAGATAAAACCTAGTTCAGACTAATATCTACATCCACAAACTATATACGTGAAAACAGTATAAACATGTGCAGTATATAAATAGCCACAGAAATGCTAAAAGATCTTTGTATAAATCGACAAATCTATATCCTTCAGTTTAGATTTAAAAGCCTCAAGTGAATCAACCTTGACAACTTCAAGGGGGAGGTTATTCCACAATTTAACTACTCTGCTACTGAAAAAATTTAATTTCTCATTTCTTCGGCAGTGTACAGAATCTAACATTAAATTATGTCCCCTTAATCCCACATCCTGACGGTAGGCAAAATAGTCAGAAAAATCTATGTTGTCGAGATTTTTCACTATGCGAAAGCACTGATTGAGATCTGCTTTGATCCTACGCAATTCCAAACTTTCTAATCCCAAAATTGCCAAACGCTCAGAATACGTTTTATTGCGCAAACCCGGAATCCGCTTTGAAAACCGCCTTTGAACGTTTTCTACTCTCTCAATATCTTTTTTTAAATACGGAAACCATACCGGCGAATTATACTCCAAAATAGGTCGGATATAAGTAGTGTACATCGCACACAAAAAATCCCGGTCTCGTGATCGAAATGACTTAAAAATAATGTTCATACGAGTCAAAGCTTTAACACTGATTGATGAGCAGTGTTGGGAAAACTTTAATTTATCATCTACAACTATTCCTAGATCTTTCATAGAGTTTACAACTGGAATCTGAACATTGCTCACAGTATAATCGAATTCGCTGTTATTTCCACCGAAATGCATTAAAACACACTTTTCCAAAGCAATTTTCAATTGGTTCTCGTTCGCCCACCCAAAAACGTTTTCGATATCATGTAAGAGTACACTACGGTCAACATCACTACCACATGTATAATATATTTTTGTATCATCTGCATATATTTTTACATAGCTTTGTTCAACTCTACTAACTACATCATTAATATACACCAAGAACAATAGTGGACCTAACACACTTCCTTGAGGAACCCCACTCAGAACCCGACACCGTGTTGAATACACCCCGTTCACCCGAACCACCTGATAGCGATCGTTTAGAAAATTTTCTATCCATTTACAAAATATATCAGGAACTTTATAGCGTTTCAGTTTGTAGAGCAGCTTCAAATGACTGACCGTGTCAAAGGCTTTACTAATATCGATATAAACTACATCTACCGGAATGTTTTTGTCAATAAATGTGACCCAATCCTTTACACAGTTCAAAAGTTGTGTTTGAGTTGACCTACCAGAGACAAAACCGTGCTGGTGACAAGATATAAAACCGGATTTAGTAAAGTAATCAAAAAGTTCATCCTTCAGTATTCGTTCCATCAGTTTACAGCAAATACATGTCAAACTAACTGGCCTGTAGTTAGCCGCTCCCGCCTTAGAACCCTTGCCTTTATATATGGGAACAACTATAGCTTGCTTCCAGTCACAAGGCACTATTCCTGTTACAAAGGATTCATGAAAAATTAATTGGAGAGGAACAGACAGAAGTATGCTAAACCTTTTAAAGAAAACAGCTGGGAGGGCATCAGGCCCAGGGCTAGAATTTGGCTTCAGTTTCGAAATGGCATTTTCTACATGTTTTCGGGTGATTCTAAAGCTAGAGAGTGAATGGGCTATATCCTCATCGACAACATATTCCGGAACCGTAGGCAGATTATTATCATCAGTAACATAAACAGAAGAAAACTGGTTAGCAAACACATTCGACATATCAAAATCCTCAGACACCTGGCGGTCACCATCAACTAGCAGAGACAAACTACTATGAGGAGACAAAGATTTTTTAACATAGGAGTAAAATGCTTTAGAGTTTCGATTTGACAAAAATTTGGCCTCATATTTCAGGTTATCTTTTTTTACAGATTCAGAACAAAATTTAGCAACTTGTTTATACGCTTTCCTGTTATCAGAAGAAGGACTCTTTTTCATCTTTCGAAACGCTTTTTTCTTATTGGCCAACATTCTCTTGGTATTATTAGAGTACCTTCGAGGGTGTTTCCGCTTGCCCGTTAGTTTCGTCGGTACAAAGATATCAATGAGGTTCAAGCAAATATCCTTAAAAATTGTCCACATTTCGTTAACAGATTTGTCTTTAAACAGCAAACCCCAGTTCGTAGCCTGCAAGCACCCATACAAAGCAGCGTTATCAGAATTAGCCCAGACCTTTGTAGGTAAATTATTTGGTACAGAATTCAAGCATGCAGCATTAATAGAAAAAGTAACAACGTTGTGATCACTGTTCCCTAATGGGGGCATACATTTTGTTTCTGAAATGAGGGAGGGTGTGTTCGCAAATATTAAATCCAAAACAGCCACATCCCTTGTCGGTTCAAGTACATGTTGAACAAGATCAAAAGAAGTGAAAAGATCTAAGAATTCATCTTGTTTATGCACCGCGGAAGCTGTATTGTTAGGCCAGTCAATACCAGGTAAATTGAGGTCACCCGCAAAAATAACAGGAAGGTTCTGATCATTTAAAAATTCTAATAGCAGGTCAAAGTATTCCACGAGGTGGCTAAGAGAAACCGAAGGCCTGTATACATTGCATACGAGCATATCTAAATCGCAACACTTAATTTTTATACAAACTACATCAGCATCATTGTGAACAGGCACATTCACTTGACAGCACTTCAGCATAGTGGAAACCATAATAGCAACCCCCCCGCCCCTTCTGCCGGTCCTGTCTGCTCTGAAAACATGATACTGGTTGTTACGGGAAAGAAGAGAATTTGGGTCATCCGGAGTTAACCATGTTTCAGTAAGTAAAACCAGATCCGGAGATAGAGAATCAACTATTTCTGCCTTAAAATCTTCAGTTTTGTTAACAATACTACGAGAATTCAGTAAAACAGCTGAAAAAGAACGCTTACGTGTAACCGATTCCTTTATACCAATGGCCTTCCTATCATGGCCTAAAGAAAACCCGACGGCCTGTGTCTCGCGACATTTGAACGGCCACAATTTACGACATCACTATATGTGCGAAAAGAGTTCATAGTATTACCATTAAAGTTATTATCTAGAAGGCTTAGCAACGGAGTCGGAGCAGGAATGGGAGGAATCTGATCGGGTGGGCTAGCACGGCAAAATCTTCGTTTGTGCCCCCGGAAACCGCAAGAAAAGCAAGAAAAGTTTGAGTGCCTAAGTCGGCAGATTCTGGCAGAGTGGCCACCCATCCCACATAGGGAGCAACAGCTGAAAAGGCTAGGATTGGAGGTGCCAGGGCGTCGGGGTCTGGGCCGGGGAGCAGTGGGTACGCGTTCTCCATCACAAAGGACCACCACCACTTCACCGCGATCCTCCACACAAATATCAGGTTTGGGATAGTTGTCCTCTGATTTTAAATCGCTGCGAATATCCTGAAGAATGTTTCCGAAAACATTAAGACCAGGAAAATTGCCAGAACGAGCTCCTTCAAGATCACTGTGATGCAAACCGGACGCCCAAAATTAATATTTCCTCTTTTAATTCCTGCTGGAGCAGAAACGTAGAAAACGATATTTGGCTATGTCTAGCATATATATCTCTATTTCACCTCATTGAAACCCCATCTTCAACACTGGGCTTTTTTGTGGAAGCTAATTCATGCAAATTAGCTTAGTAGCTATATTTAAGTTTTCTATTTTTAGAATTTTTAGTTTTCTTGCATTTGTCAACTGTCAACAATCTAAACAGTTGCACATATTTGGACACATCAGTGTTTGCTTGGGAGCTCAGTTTGGCTCATTAAGGACACGAGCAGAGCACACTCAGCTCAGCTCAACTGAACTGAATATAAAGCTGAAGTGAACTAAAAAGTGAAAGCGAATTCTTCTGAATCGGTTCTAGCGAAATAAGACTTCCCTAAATTTATTATAGCCATTATGAGAATATGAAAATTTTTATCGCAAGGAAAAAGCATGAAAACTTAGAAATAGATTAGCTACCTACGTATGTACAATATGTCACGGTAAGCTTAATCAGAATTAGCTTCGTATTTGCTGACTTCTTGACACAGAAACGGACAATTTGTCCTCGTCTAAAGTTATTATTTATTGCAAGTTGTTCATCTGCCGGATAGCAAATTCTGGAAGAGTAACAGGCTGAGTAGTCTGGTTCACTGTTTGCAATTACACAAATAGAAACAAAAGAGAATGTGAAGACAATTTTAAAGCACTTACGACAGAAAATTGTATATACAGGTCTACGAAGGAATATTGCCCGAGGAAGAAAGGAAGATTAAAACATAAACTGGATTTTATTTCTGTTACCCTGAGACCTCAGCAAACCACGGCGCATGTGATATCTTTCAGTTTTTACAGACTTTGCCAAACTAGTCTTTTGTTAGAAACTAGTAATTGGAGTGTAGCTATTCAGGGTCACCCATCAGGTATTTTTGTGAATGAATACTACCAAGAGTACATAATGCATAAGAGTATGACAGCCGGCATACTCTATGTATTATCAGCTTGCACATCCTCTGCACGCTAACGGCTGACCCCCCCCCCCCCCGCAAATTGGACCCAGTGCCCCCCCGCAAATTGGACCCAGTGACCCCCCCCCCCGCAAATTAGCACCCAGTCGAAACGGGGGTACGCTCACTCGCTCTATGCTTGTGTGCTAAAGCTCGAAAACACAAGCACTACGTGCGCGAGTTTTGTGTCTGTTTCGAGCTTTAGAACACATTCATAGCGGCCAAAAGGTTTTGAAGTGAAGGGTCCAATTTGCGGGGGGGGGGGTCAGCCGTTAGCGTGCAGAGGATGTGTCATCGCCTATAATACATAGAGTATGACTGCTGTCATACTCTTATGTATTATGTACTCTTGATACTACTTGTTTTAAGGTGGTGATTCCTTTTGGGCACAAATTGTTGGTTGGCGGCGCAAATCAGGATGAAATATGGCAAAACTTTCCGAAATACATTCTTTTAGTGTTCTAACACCCTCCGCGCAATCCCGATTCAAAAATTCGAGATTTCCGATCATGGAAGTTTTTTCCAATTTCTGAAAGTTTGGCGGCAGCTATACAGTTATGACTATATTCATTTGAAAGATCTCGTTGAGCTTCACATTTTTGCTTTTTAAAGCAACTTTCTATCTTTTCTCTAGCGTGCGATATAGCCGATTTTCTTGCTTTGGCGTCGAAAACTTGTCATTTTTGCCAAAATCAAATAATCCATCATTTCTTGAACTACACAAGCCGGAAAATCAAACTAAGGGCGTCGATCTGAAGGTCTCACATGGGCGAATTAGCCGATGGATGATCGTCTTCCAACAGCTATCCCGTAGGCTGCTATCATGAAAAATGTAGTTTTTGCAAAAACACGACCAATTTTTTCCAAAGATTGTGGAGCATTCACCATGCAAGTTGGAGGGCTGGTACTTAACAAATGAGTTCTGCACAAATATACCCAGGGACGTTTTTTTAGTTGCCCCGATTACTGCTTTCTAGCTAAAGTAATCGCTTGACAAATTTGGAAAAAGTAGGCAAAATACAGGTTACGCACACATTTCAGCTTATTTCTCTATAACGAAGAGCGATTTCACAATAAATAAAAAATTGTCCCCAGCTATTTGATGGAGGTATCGAATGATATAACCGATGTCTCGCGAAAAAATTTACTTGAGTCTGCAAAAATCTGGAAAATTATACTTCTTCTAAAATGTATCAAAAATATTTTAAAAAGCAACATTAGTTTCATGGTATGCATTAAAAAGAGAAAATGTCAAGCTACATTTTTATATAAAAATGGCTTCTTAACTACAAGTAATGAACGAGTAATAATGGTGCAAACTTTTGTGACCAAAGGGAATCACCACCTTAAGTATGTAAGTTATTTACAAGCACTGCATCTTAGAGCTCAACAATGATCCACAACAGCTCCATAATCTCCGAAAAATGGTCAAATTGTCAAACTGTGGCAAAATCTGTTTTAAAGCATTACAGCCACAGGTTTTCGAATGGTCTTCGGTTTGCTATGTTGAGTATTCGTTAATTGTAAGATATCATGCACAAAATTTCATCAATTTCATCATTCTAAACTTTATTAAATTATATTAAATTAAATTAAATTTAACTTAACTGTTAACTTCTAACTTTTAACTTGACTTTAACCTTTAACTTAACTTTAATTACTGTTAAAATATTGTCATCAAACTAACAAGAACCATTATAACACTTTCACTGCTTACTCAATGTGATGCTTCAGTTTATGTTTCTTAATACAGACGGCGTTATGATCCTGGACAAGGCAAAGCTCATTTCTTCTACAGCGAAGAATAACGCAGAGCTCTTCTAAAATGGACAGTAACAGTCAAAAAGCATGGACCAAAATGACAAATTCCGGCCAGTGTCAAAATCATCCAATGAGAAAACGGGAAGTATTAAAAACTTTAAAATTTTAATGGCAAAAAGTGTCGGATAAATTGTTTCGTTCACCAACGAGACAAGGAGGAGTAGAAATGCAATTTTTTTGAGACTTAACATATACATATACATATACTTAACATATACAATCAAATCAAGACCAGGGGCTTCAAATTTTATATTCAAATATTGCATGGTTTCGCCCGTGCAATATTGAAATTTCGAAATTGGATAAGTCCATGCAATTTTAAAATTGCACGGAAACATCTTGCAATTTCAAAATTGCTCGCTTTTCAACATTGCAGTTAACATAAATTATGCAAACCAAGGCAAACTTAGCTAGTGAGAAAGGGAGAGGGATCTATATTTAGTATTCATAGATTTTTTTAGGAAAATGTTCTCTTTAAAAATTTTGAGATCCAGACAGATTCGCTATTAATCGATAGAGAATGATGAAATTTTCTAATAGACTGTGTTTTAATAGAGGTGTTTAAAATTTAGTCTGGGTGATTTTTCGAGAGTTAAAGTTTGAGGGAACAGTAAGTTAAAATGGGGTTAGTTGGGATGAGACACGAATTTCGGACGGCTGACTGGACTCGTTTGTAGGCATGCTAAAGAATCTTCCAATGAACGTTTTCAATTTACCATATGCCATGGCATATAAATCAACTCAATATTTACTAAAGTTGCTGGGTTGACGATAGTAATGTTTTGATGCGGCTATTTTAGTTTCGATTTGATTTGATTAATTTTCTGATCGTCCAAAAATCAAGTGATTTGATTTGATTGATTTTCACGTTCCCAAAATTCAATAAGTTCGATTTGATTTGATTTTTACTTTTTTGCCGTAGCAATTGATTCTTTTCTTGGTTTCAATTGGTTTGATTTGATTTTTTTCAAAAATTTATCGTAACCCTTGAACTATCCAAATAAAATCTCACATTTAAGAATCCTATTTCGCAGTTTTTATCTATTCACCACTAGTGATGTGGATCGGATCGGCGGATCGGATCGGATCGAATCGGATCGGCAAATTTTAGGATCGGATCGGATCGGCCGGATCGGATCGGCTTAATTTTTCCGGATCGCCGATCCGGCAATGAGGCAAAATTTGTCAATTTGCACCAATTTTTACAACATTGCAAAATCTTTTAGAAGAAATTTTCAAAATCTTTCATTTGAATTTTGGTCAAATGTTGGATTTTCTGTTGTAACTATTTTTGTTTGATTTTCTTTCTCTGGATAAATAAATATTATATATGTATATTGTATATACAAAACAGTCAAACGGAATTGCTCTCTAATTTTGGTCTGATCCGCATTTTAAACTCAGTGCCACTGACTATTCTGGTATGATTAAAAGTTTTCAACTACTAGGAACGCTGTCTGAAATTGGAAGATTTTTCATGCAAGTGCGTTGGCTCAGAAGTAGAAAGTCTGCAAGATCCTCCGGACGCATTTTTGTATATGCTATTGAACGACCGAAATTTTGTGTTACAAACTTCAGCCGTTTTAGTACATATATCTGTTGCACTTAAGAGCAAGCCCCAACAACATATTTTTTTAGAATCGTCCTGAACTGGAGATTTAGAATAGCCTGCATGTGCATATCGGGTTTAAATCAAGGAAACTACTTAGTACTTAATATTAATTACTTAATTTATTAAAAATTTTTGATTTCTGCAAAATTTTAGCACATTCAAGACAAAATTTTGCGTCCCTAATCGAGTAGAGCTGTTCTAGCTGCATATTTTTGCACTTGACATTTTTGCAGCTGGACCCAATGTATAATTTAAATTGTTCCAATTTCTAGAATTCACTGTTCCTAGACAGGGAGGTTTTCGTTAACTCCGGAAACATCGCATTTCTGGGATCTATAGTTGTATTCCAAAAAGTTGTTCGGCTCGCCAAGACCTTTCGAGTGATTACCCATAAGTGCTGGTAATGAAAATATTTAAATCCGGAAAATCCTGTTTACCGGAATTTGGGAAACGAGTGCATTTATGGGCAATGATTGTAGTACAAAACGTGTTCAGATGGTCAGGAGCTTTTTAATGATAACCATATCGTGAGAAAAAATCAAAATTGGGTAAACTAGCTTTGTATGAACAATAAAACATCGGTCTATCTTCAGCATATATCAGCACTTGCCATGAACGGACAATATTTTTCGTTGTATGGACACAACTTGCTTTGTATGGACACTGAATTTTACACGCAAAACATAGGAGTAATAAAATTTTAAAATGCTTCTTTTGGACTTAAAATAAAAGCTGGAAGCTTGATTTTTCGAATTTAGAGTTATTTGACTGTTCTCTTTTGATCGCAATAAAAACATAAAAACATTAAAATTTTTGAAATAGCTTAATTTTTATTCAAAATGGTAGGAAACGCCTTCGAAAACATGTTTAGAAAGTTTTACATTAATCTGAGGCTTTCTGTTAAAGTTATTAACATTACAAATCCTGCTTTAAAGTCATATAAAATACACACTAATTTTGCTGTCCATACAAGGAAAGTGACGTGTCCATACAATGCTAGTTCAAGTTTAATTATTAGTAAATTAATAACTTTTAATAGACTTTATCATTTTGAAAAACAAATTGATCAGATTATAGAAAACATAATTAGGCACAGTTTGATTGAAAATTCTTCTTAGTTATTTGTAGTTTGGACATAGCATTTTTCTCCTAAAGTTTAACCTCAAAATTGGCTTTTTCTAAGCGTCGACGCCGATAAAAATTGCTGCAGAGACTTCATTTTTGAAGGAAATTTGTTCAAAATTAGCAAATTTGTAGTAAAAATTGCAAGCTTTCTAACGACACTAAGTTTTTTGAAATTGGCCAACTCTGCACAGAGATATTTGGTCAAATCTTACTTAATGTTCATACAAGGTTAGTGTCCGTACAAAGCTAGTTTACCTTACGGCAATTTTAAAAAACCGAAAATATCAAAAATTAGGTGCACTTTTTTAGAAAACACGGTAAGAGCGAAAATATGCGGCGGAACGGTTCTGATGCTAAGAATGCTATGCTAAAGAATGCTAAAAGAACTTATTTTGGAAAGTTTCATCAAATTTCATTTTGATTTGAACCATCAATCAACAATATTTATTTTTCAAAGGTGACTACACATCGTTTCAGCAGCTGCAGTTTCTGATACGGACTTTAAAAATTTTATTCAATGCGAATCAGATGCGAAGTTTGATCAAGAGTTTTGCAAACCAATGGGAAATAAGAAGTTATAGCAATTTAAGAGTCTACAATTGAAAATTAAAATTTCTAAATGATGTAATTGTAGCAAATTTGAATAAATTTCAATTTGAATTTGAATACGGTTTTAAAGCCCAAAAAATACACGAACCCGAACCAGCACCTTAAGACAAGTTTGTCACAGCGAAGTCTTTTTAATAATAAAATTAATTAATACAGTTTGCGCAAATTTAATAATGATAAAAATAATAAACAAAAATAAACCCCGTATGGGTTTAATCTTCCTACTTTAGATTGATAACGTTGCGAATAATACGAAATTATTGAATAAATCATTATATACACCTGGAAAAGTTTAAAAACAGTTTACCAAATATATCAAGGGACTCAACACTTTCCCAATTTCCATGGAAGTGACATAGGATTTTGTGAAATCCCCCCCAATCAATCATTCAGGAGAACTGTTAAATAAACAGGTATTAACTTAAGTTTCAAATTTTCTTAAAACTGTTAAGGATTTTGTGAAATCCCTGAAATTTCTTGGGATTTTGCGAATTATATATCCAGTTTTAATACATACATACACAAATTAAGAAAGTATACTTTTATAGCTAACTTTATTAAGATTGACCTGGGTTGATAAGTTACCAAAAATAACCACAAGCAAAAGCTACAGCCATTTATTTTCACATACTAGACTATAGCATTATATTCTATTATTAATGAGTTTCTTTGGAATTCCAAATAGTATCATTGAAAAGCTAAAGATTTTCAAAACTTGAAAGCTTGAAACTTAATTTTTGGTTACATTTTACGGCTGATCTGATATAAATTACACCAGAACGGATAAAAATCAAAACGCATCAAAAAACATCAAATCAAATCAAAACCTTGTATTGAAAAAATTACTGATTTGATTTGATGGATTTTCTTTGCCATAAATTTTTATTAGATTTGATTTGATTGATTTTTTCTGTCTAAATTTTCAATCGATTCGATTTGATTTAGTGCATCAAAAATCAAAACCTGCATCAAAACTGTTTTGATTCCGATGTCAATTGATCATCAAA
>JASAND010029589.1:0-28071 GCA_030248195.1 Trissonchulus latispiculum | reverse complement strand
TTTCGTAAATTAGCTTTTGAGCTCGCACATCCATTATCCGATGGGATATGATTTCTCTTTCCACTGTGGATGGATTCCTCAAATTTGGAGAAGTGGAAATGTGCTTCTATCTTTAAAAAAGGGGATTCTACTAAAGTAAAAAGTCATCGTGATGTTAGTATTGTCTGTAATTCAATCAGACCCTTAGCAAATTATTATAAATGAAATGTTAATTGGTACGTACATCAAAACGGTATTTTTTCGTCTGTTCAACATGGTTTTTCTTAAAGAACGTTCTGCTTTGACTAGTTTGATAAAGTCCGTTTATCAGTGGGGTGCTGCTGTTGACAGTGGCAATTATGTCGATGTACTCTGTAATGATGTCAAAAAGACATTTAATTCTGTTAACCATTGTAAGTTGTTAAGAAAACTTCAAGCTTACGGTGTTGCTGGTACTATGTGTAGTTGACTTGAGAAATTTCTATGGAATCGTCAACAGAGGGTTCGGGTTAACAATGAGTTTTCTGATTGGATTCTTCTAGCGAGTGGTGTACCTCAAGGTTCTGTCTTAGATCCCAACTTATTTTTGTATTTTATCAATGATTGCCAATCCGTTGTTAAACATAGCAAAATTTTGCTTTATGCAGATGATATTAAATTATATTTAGCCGTACAGAAGCATTCTTTGAGTGATTTTTTGCAGAACGATCATAATCATCTTTCGGAATGGCTTAGTATTGGCAGTTACAGTTGTGTTCATAAAGGTGTTGGTCAATGTTACATATTGGTTCAAGTAGCCCAACTGTCAAATACAGGCTCTTAGATACAGATGTGGAAGCTGCAAATTCTGTAGTAGACCTTGGTGTCACTGAATTCACATCCAACTTGAAATTCTCAGAGCACTGCGTAAAAATCACTAAAAGCTTCGAAGTTTAGCAAATCTTATTGCACATTGTTTTGTGACAAGGACCACTATCTAAAGTTTAAATTTTTTTCAATCTACGTGAAACCAATTTTGGAATCTTCTAGTGAGGTTTGGAATCCCTATCTATAAAAAGACATCGAGATGTTGGAATCATCCAGAAACCATTCACTCCAGCGATTTTTTGCTTATAATCATCAAAATTATAATTCAACGTTGTCAGCAACTCGGGACTCTATCTCTGGCTCAACGTCGAAAATACAAGGACTTAGTTTTGGTTTATAAAATTATCCATGGTTTAATAGATATCGATTCCAATGAGCTTTTTTATTTACCACTCTACTATAACGTCCAGAACTACCAGGGGGTCACCCTTTACATAAATTTAAGGGTGCCCAGATATAACAAGACCGTGGTCAAAAATCTCTTTCCTAATCGGGTAATTAATGATTGGAATGCTCTTCCTGAATGCGCAGTGAACTCAATCACACTTTCCTCTTTCAAGAGGTCTCTGTAAGTGGCACTGTTTGATGTAGGCGTGTAGTGCAGTAATGTTGCACTTGTTTGGTTACTAATAATTTTTGTTTTCATTTATTGAATTAATACAATACAATACAATACAATCGGATCGAATCCTGTATACAACAGTCTTCTCTCACTTTCACAATCCCAGAAATGCCAGGCTTTTATTTGCGCTTGTTTGCATGTCTCACTGGCATTCTGTCGAGTCGTTTCAATTTTCAGTATAGACAGTGGCGCACATAGAAAATTTTTTCGTACGGGCTTGCCTCAGAAAAAATTAAAAAATTTTTTAAAAATCCGGTTTGAAAAGCAGAAATACGCAAATTAAGCAAAATAGAGTAAAGTTCTCAAAAGTTTTTATTGAAAGGTTCATAGCGCTGAGATAAGGGCAAGTTAAGCAAAAATGAAGTCAGTTTCGGGCTCAAATATTTGAAATTTTATGTCCGCGCTGGCCGCTGGGCGCGAACAATAATATTTTTCCTTTACATTTGGTTTCGGAGGGGGCAACTGCCCCCTTGGTGCGCCCCTGATTATTAGGTTCTTGCTGAGTTTTAGGTGAAAGATCACTCATATGCTGCATTCCCCCGAAAGTGGCAGTCATTCACGGCGTCTCTGCCGATCATCAGTTGCTCAGTGGCATGATCGAGTCGCAGGGAGCCGCTGTTGTCCACTTGACTCGGAAGAAGAGGATGGCTCTGTTTGTTCCTCCACTCTAAGAGAGAAAATGCTGAAATGCTTTTCAGTGAAAATATGGCAGATGTTTGGTTCACGGTGGGGATGCCTCCGCATCAAGAGCGCCTGCCGGCACATTCCTATGTCCTTGGTATGATTAGATTACTTATATGTAAATCGTTGTTGTTGGTGGTGGCGGTGGTTTTGGTGTTGTTGTTGGAAGTCAGCTATGACTACATGATTTCGTTTCATTATAACTATTTTGTGTTTTTTCACGTAGCGTGAAGTTTGCTTAACCCAGTTGGTTCTCTGAGCACTGCAATAAAATTTAAACTTATCTTGTTGCTTTTAACACTACATTGTACGTACATACGTACATACGATATTGCAGCTATTCTAGACGGAAGCTTGGGTTGATTTAGTGAAAAAATTCCGGGTGTTCGTGATTCGTAGTCGGCCAACAATTTGTTTGTTTCATAAAAACGACAAAATTTTGAAGGTTGATCAAAAGTTTGAAATAACTTTTAAATCGAGATCTTGATTTGATTTATTGCTGTGGAACGACAACATTCTGAATCATTATGCTAATCAATTGTATAAAAATTATATATATTAATTTATTCAGGGTTTTTAGATGTTTTTCTTTCTTTCAGCCATAGGATCGTCTGTATTTCGGGCCATGTTTTATGGATCTTTTCCAAAAAATTTGGAGGTTCCAATACCTGACGTTGAAGCCAGGGCATTCAAGATTCTGCTAAAGTACGTTATATACGTCTGCCTGTTTGTTTTCACGCAGTGTCAGTTAGTTTTTGTTTTTTTTCGACTAACTTTGTTTGCTTGCCTGTACATTGAGAAGTAAAGAATTTTAGGTAGGTACTTCCTGTGGAGTGTGTGTTTGTTTTAGGTACTTATACACTGACGCCTTGGATTTAGACACTGAAACTGTACTTTCAGTGCTCTATGCTTCCAAAAAATACTTGGTTTCCTTTTTGACCAAGGCCTGTATAGACTTTCTGGAAACAAATCTGACAGCACGCATTGTCTTCCTTTTTCTTAGCCAGAGTCAACTCTTTGAAGAATATGAGCTGATGATGAGGTAGGTAGACTTTACTGTCTTAGTGAAACATTTTCTGAACAGAGGAGGAATAGTGTATAATACTCCCTTTACGTAGCTGTACTATAAATAATCCTTAAACTTGCGAATTATAAAGGTATAAAAATTTTCCACAAATATATAATTTACTTGATTCGTAGCTAGTTACATCCAGTAACAATACTAACAAAATCAGAGATAGTGACTGCTTAGAGTGAGACTGTAACATTTTTGCCGCATTGTAAATCGTTGGCGCACTGCACTCACACTATTATACAGCTTATGTATGTAGCTTACAATGTGCACTACATTTTACATACTTTTAGGTGCTGGGAACTGATTGATGCTCAGGCCGAGTTGGCCCTAACTTCAGAAGGATTTCTGGACGTAGATCTGCAAACGCTGGAACAGATTATAGAAAGGGAATCTTTGAATGTTAAGGAGACTGTGATCTTTGATGCTGCTGTTAGGTATATAACAAAAGGCAAACAAGTGTTATTCAGTAAAATGTCACAAAAACACAGAATAAAATTTACTGAAAGGACTACAAAGAGTTGTCACATTTCTTCACGCATCATATTACTGTGTGTAATAAGTTGATCGAAATTTAAAAAGTCATTCAGTCACTTGCCGACCTGTTTGTTACCTTGTTTTGTAGTACAGTCAGCTTCTGAGCTCTTCGTTACGTACGTAGACAGCGACTAAGGAATACGTAGTTTGCTCCCGTTGACAAAGTGATATTGTACTGTGTGTTCTATGGCAAGTGTAATTCTTTTCGCCTGTTTCTTTTATTGTCACAGATGGGCTGAAGCAGAGTGTGGACGAATGAAGCTGTCGCCCTCGCCGAAAAATATGAGAAAGGTGTTAGGAAAATCTTTCTTTCTTATCAGACTCCCTGCCATGTCCATTCGTGATTTTGCAAACGGTAGGTAATCGGTAAAACGGGTTGGCTACAGTTTGGTTAGTCTTTGTGCGTGACAGTGCTATACTTTGAAACGTTTTGCATATGTTTAACGTTGCCTAACGCATAATATTTTGACAATCATTGCTTTAACAACAATCCCATTATATATTATACATAGACGTTGTTTGAGACTTTTATAGACATTTTTAGGACCTGCTCAAAGTGGATTGTTGGACTACGAAGAAATCACTCAACTTTTTCTGCATTTCACTGCTGATAATAAGCCTGCGGTTCCGTTTTCGTCAAAATCAAGAACTGGGCTTCAGATACGGCATTGTCACCGGTAACTAGTTTTTCTGCGTCTTCATTATATTATTTTGGTGCCTTACCGTTTATCAGCTTGATTGCTGATAAATCGAAATAATGAATGCGAACACATCAGTCACTGCGACAAGCGACAAACGACAGCCTGTGAACCGGCCTAAATTGTTTCACTGTGATGCTACGTGGTTGATTGTCACTTCAACTGACCATCCGTATTATAGTAGATTTATTATAGAAAGAGTCCACGATACTCTTTTATATATTAGTAGAAGAGTAAGCCACTAGAGGGCACCTCTTTTTGGCATTGCGTAATGATGCTCTTCCCATAGCACGCGAATGTTCCCCAGTTTGGTGGGAGGAAGATTGCAAAAGGAGGTCCCCGTTTCATTTGGTGGGGGGGTGGGCAACAGGGGGCTCCGTTTGGTTGGCGGGGGGGAGTAAGCAAATGGGGGTCCCCGTTTGGGTGGGGGGGGGGTTGCCCTACATCCAATCAGAGTTAGACAATCTTAGCCTAACTTAGAGTCTCCCTTAAACGGGAACCCCATTCTGACTACTCCTCCACCAAACGGGGACCTCTTTTGGCTTCTCTCACTCCAAACGGGGACCTGTTTTGCTTCCCCCCCCCCCAACTAAACGGGAGAACATTAGCGTACTGTGGTCGGAGCTCCGTTGCGCAATGCCGAGCAGATAAGCCCTCTTGTGGCTTACTCTTCATCTTATAATAGTGCAATTATGCATTCATGATTATAGGTTCCAGTCCTCTTCATATCGATCAAATCAGTGGCGATATCGTGGTCGTTGTGATTCCATTCAGTTTTGTACGGATCGTAGAATATTTGTCTGCGGTGTGGGATTGTATGGATCCAGCAAGGGTGAATGCGAGTATAAGGTAATTGAAGAATCTGCCTTAGATGTGCGAAGTATCGTAAGAATACTGAAGAAAGAGTCACAGATTTGTTACGAAACGGGTGGGAGTCTTGGTTATTAAAATAAGAAACGGTTTTCTACCTGAATTAGCTTCCTAAATTCTTGGCTGCTGCTTATTTCGGATACTTCTAGTTGAGTCGGGGTTTCATGCTTGCTTGATCTTCATTTAATCAGCAACAGCCTCTTTATGTCTTCATTAGTGTCAGTTTATCTCGCCATGTTGGAGGACTCCATAATTTCTTGGTCCTTGTTTGTTTACTTTAAGGTTATGATAGAGTTGAAGAGAGGGGATCAGAGTATGACTCGTTTGGAGACTCGATTTAAAAGTGATGGCAGTTCAAAGGTTTTCCCCATCTATTTTGATCAGGCTGTGCAGGTGGAACCCGACGTGTACTACACAGTCAGTGCAGTCTTGGATGGGCAAGAACTGAGCTACTTTGGACAGGAAGGTAAAATATTGTTCTTGGTACTAAGTCGGCTTTGAAAATGAGTACTGATTTTTCCTCTGGTCCTTAGTTGGTTTAATTAATCATTTTGGTCTGACGGTTGGGGTTTCTTGGTTTTTCATTATTTTGCGACTTCCATTTGCGAGATTTTAGTTTTACAATGTTGTTTTTATTCAAACAAATAATGGGTAACTTATTAAGATAAGGTAAGATCTACTGCCGCATCAGTTGAAGCAACTAACCCTTGCCGCCTTGGCGAAGCTTCCACCTGCCGATCTGCTGATTTGGACAGATGGTGCTGTGAAAGATGCCAATCAGGCCGGAGGTTCAGGTGCAGTAGTGTATGACGGGAGTCGAGGTACGCTAATGCACCAGATTACTGTTCCTGCCGGTCCCCTGTGCTCCAGCTTCAGAGCGCAACAAATTGCTTTCAGGGAGGCTCTCAGCTGGGCGAAAGGTCATTTCGCTGCTGATGTGGCTGGTGCTGCTGCCGCAGCAACCGAGGACGGAGCCTTTTCAGAGAGGCCAGGGTATGTACTGACTCGTTGTCTCTTGCCGGTAATCTCAAAGCTGGCTGCCAATCCGTGAGTACCCCGACGGCCATCAGTATATGGAAGCTACTGGCAGACTTGGAGAAGATTGGGGTCCATGTCACGGTTCAGCGGACTCCCAGTCACATCGATGTTGCTGGCAACGAAGCAGCTGCCACTGCTGCTAAATTGGGAACTAGAATGGAGCAGGAAAACGTGGAGTTGGACTACACCACCGCCAAAGCCGCCGTTAAAGATATATCCGTGCAGAATGCATGCGGATTTGGAAAGCCGACGATACAAATGGAACGTTCGACGGGAATAAACCTGTTTCGCTGGAACTGGAGCAAGGTTTCAGCAGGAAGGAGCGGGTGACTCTCTCACAGCTGAGATGTAATGGTCACTCCCTCCTGCTGGCCAAGCAGAGGCACAGGATGGGTATCTCTCCTTCTCCCGCCTGCCCTGACTGCTCAGCTCCGGAAGAAGACCTACCTCGCCTATTACTTCACTGCCCTGCTCACAGGGGCGCTAGACGACTGCACTTCGGGTCCCGGCCCAGGCTTGACATCCTTTCGAGGGGTCCCCCCCCAGGGTCCTTGCCTATCTCCGGGATGTGGGCCGACTCTAGTTGGTCCAACCGCATTGAGCCTGCTCATGGTCCAGGAAGATGAAGAAGATGAAGAAGAAGATGGGTAACTTCATAAAGAAATAATAAAAAATTAGTTTTATCTCAAAACACTGTCGAATTTTCTTGTTGGTTTGCTGCTGCTTCCAAAGGAGAAGGGCAAACCATTATTGTTTTCATTATTATAGGATTGCTGGAAGTTCAAGTGGACAATGTGCTTTTCCAGTTTTCGTGCTCTGCTGACAGTACGAACGGCACTGGCATTCAAGGCGGTCAGATTCCTGAGATTCTCTTTTATGCATAGTACACGATAATATACTTTCTTTGAAATAGTTTGAGGACATCAAAATCTCTATTTTCGTGCCTGTCCGTAATGAAATAGTAACACAGAAAGGCTGAAATCTTTACTAAACTACTGTAGTGTAATGATACAATGACTTACAATTCTTAAATAAGTATCATTGACCGCAGATTTGGCATATAACGGATGTCTTGGGGTCTTTTCAAGAAAGGGTAGAGTTGAGTAGAGTTAAAATTTGCTGTATTAAATCGTTTTAACTCCACTTTAACTCCACTGAAGCTTGAGTTTTCATATAGGGGTCTCCACGTCCAAGTCTAGCACACGTCATAGCAAATAGGTATAAGGTGGAAGAAATTTGGTCATGATAGGGACAGTTGGAATAAATGGCACAAGCTCGGTAGTTTAATTTAAAGACTGGAAGCTTCCACCTTCGACATTTCTGACGACAAAACAAGACGAAATACAATCCGCCGTATCCCGCAAAGTCCCCTCCCCCCTAAGCTCTTTTATGAAAAGGATCGAGTTAATGTTACACCACCCTTTCTGGAGTTAATGTTAACTGTACACTACCGTTTCTGGAAAAGGCCCTAGGATTTAATTTTCGCCTGAGCTCACTTTTGTATTCGGCCCTGATTTCGGCCTTTTTTGACTAATTTAATATTAAAGCTGTTATTGTTAGTACTACGAAGACTACACAATATATGACAAGGCATACTCTATGTATTGTCAGCTTGACACGTCCTAACGCACGCACGCTGCACGCTAAATGCTAATTCCCACCCCACAAATTGGTACCCTGTCGAAACGAGGATGCGCTGACTCGTTCTGTGCATGTGCGCTAAAGTTCGAAAACACAAGCACTACTTGCTCAAGTTTTTGTCTGTATTTCGAGCTTTAGAACACACGCATAGCGGGCAAATATTTTTGATGTGAAGGGTCCAATTTGCGGGAGAGGGTCCAGGCGTTATCGTGCGGAGGAGGTGTCACGCTTATAACACATAAAGTATGCCAGCTGGCATAGCCTTATGTATTATCAAGACTACGTACTCTGGGTGCTACGAATGTTGTGAGTAAATGACGGTTTGGGTTTAATATTTATTTACCTGAGTTAAACCTGAATCGGGAAAGGGTTTGGTTTCAATTTTCAGAAAATCTCCAGCAATTAGAATCCCCACGGATGTTAGATATTTTAAATTCTGCCGCGTTGTGTTTGTTTGTAGCTATTTTAAGACCCATATCTTCAGTTTAGTTTTCAAAAATCAGATATTTTCTTATTTGTCTAGGCTTTTTGCAGGATATCCAAAGTATTGCTTTCGTATTGCTGTGTAAATTTTATATTGTATTACGGAGGTATATTTCCACTGGGCTGAGCCTAATTCTTCGTTAACTTCTGTGTCACGTAATCTTGCACAATTTGAATGCAACCACCTGGGCCTGCTTTTCGCAATTTTGGTTCTTGCATTTTAATAGCGTATTGGTCACGTTGGAACACCTCGTCTCGTCATAGGTACATTGTAATAGTCAACTTGAAATTGAATTTTATTGTTGCAATAAACTTGTCGCTCTCCTGTTTTTTGTGCAATGCCGTTTTATGATTAATATCTGATGTTGTTTTTTGCATTTTGTTTGCTTGTACTCTTTTCGGTGTCTGTTTGTATAATAAAGCTGTTTGTATTTATTATTAGATTTAGTTCAGTCAGCTCCTGAATGACTTTTTCTATATCCCTTCTGAGGGCTTTTCCAAGAAAGAAGGAGGAGTTCTCCGCTCACGCTAGATGTTTCCCTGTTGCCATGAAAGGGTCTGGTTGAGTTTAATTCAAATAACTTGGAAGTCCGGTTATCTCTCTTGAAATTTTCTGCAGCCATACTTCAGATTTTTTCTTTATATTAGCGTTAGTGATAAGACACGCTTTAATTCATAACATGATCGCGTTATTATGTGCAAGGATTCTTCGTCACCTTTCTATGCTGTTGATAAAAAATCAATCGCTCCTATTGAAGGTTTGCTATCGATGTAAATTTAGTATGAGATGTCATGCCAGATAGGTGAAAAACTGTTAGTTGGTCTGCCTTTCGCGACCGGTGGCTGATCTCATGATCGCTGAATGAGACAGAGCAGAGAGTCCTTCCTGGGATGTCCGGGCGGGGTAAGGGCGATGAACTAGGCTAGTTTCAGTTTCAGTAGTCACACGAAAATAAAGCCGTGGTTACATTTGGCAGTCTTGTGATGACGGCAGTTGTCTAAAAATAGTTGACAACTAGTGGTTACACGTAACAACAAATCGTAGCAACAGGCACTTGCTGTTGAGCCAACGCTCTGTTACTATTGCTTTGTCTCAACAAAATCGGGCATTGCCCCTACGCGTTGTCACCAGTTGTCACAACTTTTCACTGGTTACACGAACAACGTTATGACAATTCTGTAGCAACGGCAGTTGTGACAACGATTTGCGGCTACGCCTTGTCACAAGATTGTCAGGTGTAACCACGGCTTACATCACTTTCATTCGTCAATGCAAAGCACAGTTTTAGTTAAGTCGGAGTTTTAAGTAAAAATAGTTCAGTCTGAGTTTCATTTTTGACAACCACCTTCCCATTGGGGTAGTACCGGCTTAGACCCGTCTACTTTTTTGAAGGTTAGGGGAATGCTGATACATTGTCATAGCAATTACCATAGGTTATCTACAAAGCTATCAGAACGCTCTGTACGTCCAATGGAGTTGCTATGGAAGCCCCACCTGACAGGGCGGGCGCCCCTTAACCTACTCATTGAATTGCTCAGACGGGATAGAACAATTTGAAATAGAGTGCTTTAGTATATTTTTGCAAACATGACATGGCATGACCTCCCCCCCACTTGCAAACGCACTGAGAAACCATTGCGCTGTCGAACGTTCGGTAACTTTTAAGAATGAATTGATGAATGAGTTTTAATACCAACCATTACATATCAAAAATATTAATAAGAATAAGATATAGCCGGCATGTGATACGGTAACTAACAAACAGAGCAAGATATTAGACAGTATGAGGACTTGTGTTAAAAATATTGCAAAGCAGGTTTTAGTACAGATCAGAGTTCTTAATTTTATGAGCTCCACTGCTCGTCCACTGCAGTAAAGGGCCCATGTCAAGATAAAAGTCACTTTTTGATGTGCTCTGATCTACCACTTGTTTTTCTTGGAGCTTTTATTTCCATGGGGGTTCTTGGGGTTCTGGGGGTTCTTAATTTTTTTTAGAGATTTGATCTATAACTATGTTTAGTTTCATTTTTTGATGGGGGTTCTGGGGGTTCTTGGGGGTTCTTAACTTTTCGAAGAGATTTGATCCGTAACTACATATATTTAGTTTCAAATTTTTGATGGGGGTTCTGAAATTTTTTCAAGAGATTTGATCCTCCACTGTTCAGTTTTAAGTGTTTGCTGGAAGTTCTGAGGGTCCTGGAGTCCGGGTATACTGAAAAGTGTGTGCGGTGCCTGGACTTAGGGCCTTTTCGTAAAAAGCTTAAACGGCTTAGCTTAAACGGCTTAGCTTAAAAGGCTTAAACGGCTTAAAAATTCCTTTTCATAAATAATCGGCTTAAACGGCTTAAACGGCTTAAACGGCTTAGGCGGCTTAAACGGCTTAGCTTAAACGGCTTAGTTTAAGCCGTTTAAGCCGATTAAGCCGATTATTTATGAAAAGGATTTTTAAGCCGTTTAAGCTAAGCCGTTTAAGCTAAGCCGTTTAAGCCGATTATTTATGAAAGCGTTTTCACTATTAATAAAAGCAAATGACTTTTGATTCTGCTTTATTTTAGCTTAAATACTACATTATTTAAGGCTTCAAAACTGGTTATACCTCAAGCTAGATCTGTCTTTATAACTATAGCCTATGCAATAATTTGCTGTTGCATTCTTATAATTTTAATGTATATAATCACATGCAATTATTCAAGTAACCCTGTTTTTAAGGTTAGGTCATTGTCACGGTAGTGGGCGATCATTCAGTCATGGTTAGTCATGGTCGTGGTAGGAAGGATCTCTTAGGTTTTTCTACAATTATGGTGACTTGACTTCTTATAATTTCTATTTGACCTCTTCACCTCATTTTTGCCCACTTCTAAGCAAAGCTTTAGCTTCCACGCCCTTGCTCACAACTTTACAACCTTGTGGTTGAAACTGAAAATTCATTGTCAGTAGTAGGTCCTGTCCTTGGTATAATAAAATTTTTGCAAATTCGACTTATTTCACTAGCAAATTTTTACAAAATTTCACTAACACATCTTAACTTAGCTTATCTACTGGTGTGTGGTGAAAGTTGACAGATTGTCTGGATAGAGCTAATAAACTAGAAACCAATAAGTAACGCAGAATTTACTGCAAAAAACTTCAATTAACTCAAAAGAAACATTCAAAACGAAATTGTAAAACAACACTTGCACTGATAATAATAAAAGCTTGTATGTAATTGCGCACGCAACATAGCCAGTTAACTTGAAACATCTAATCCATTAAATTCCAATTTATCCCGGCTTTTTGCTGAGAAAGATGTTGAAAATTTTAAATTTATTGATATATTTTTGGTAGGAAAAAAGATTAGAATTGTTTTATGCTGCAGGGCTTGGCTCATTTTGGTAGTCCACTCATAACATCTGACATAACAGGACTAAGAAGTTCCAAAGACGCCCGTAAAAGAGGCCTTTTACTTTATCCGAGGAAGTGCTAAACTTTTCGCAATTGACCAATCAAGCATTTACTGGAGGCTCTGTGGGTTCTGGAATCTGGAGGTTCAGAAAATTGGGTGAGTTGCCTGGGCTTAGATCTAGGACGAAATTGTTCATTATGTCGTCAGCTTTCGATTGATTACCCGTATTGTAGAATTGGATGTAGTATACACAGGAATTTCAGTCTAAATTTTAGAGAAAAGCAAAGAGACCCCCAGTAAACCCCGGTCATATGTTGCAAATTTGATTACTGTATATAGATTTATTCACTGAGCATGGCACTTGAAGTGACTAATGGAAAACATGCGCTACGTAGTCTGGTAGCCGTAGTTACCAAGTGCTAACTATAAATAAATATATAACACAAACGTATGAAAAAATTTGAGAACCTATTTTTTTCTGATGGCGGTTCTTTTTACATGGGCCCATAAATGGATTATAATGTTGATTTTTATAAGCTTGGCTGAATATGAATTAAAGGGGGGGAGCTACGAATTTCACTAAACGTTCCATGTTGTAAAAGCTAGCTAGTCTGTTGCCACATAATAGTATTAGGTTTAGTGTAAAATAGTTTAAAGTTTGAAAGAATTCCATGCAGCGTAGCGTCCTGTCTAGCCATCCAAAGTGGGTGCTGTCGGTCCAAAGCTCGACACGAAACGTACACAAACTTCGCCTCGCCCTGATCGCTATACGAAAGGTACGGTACCCAAATTTTCCATAAACAGTTCTGACATATAGTGCTTTGATACCGTGTAAAATAATATCTCGACCATTGTATTCTTTTCTGTGCGATACAGTCAACGTACGAAAAATTGGGCCATGAAGACTGACTGTTAAATTGACGTAATAATTCTGTTATCAGTAAACACACATATATAACACAAAACGAATTGAAGATTAGCACTTTTGCTGAAAATGTAGACAGCTTTATGTGGACTACAAAGATCGAGTATTCATTTATAGCCTCTGCGAATAGAAAATAATGTAATTTGAGTAAATAGAAAACTATTTTTTAACTTTCAAACGCTGGTATAACGGTGAATCTGAGCAAATATACGACAATTTATCTATTTGAAGCTACTTTTTTAAATATTCACCAGCAGCTACGATTATAGAACTATTACCATTGGATTCCCCACATTGTGAGCTCTATTTTGATATAAATATTATTCACGTACTCCAAATATTAAGAAAGTTACAGACGTTTAAATATGACTACTACCACAGTTTAAGCCGTTTAAGCGCGTGATTTTACGTGGCTTAAAAAGCAGTCAGTTTGCACTGCATTTTAAGGTAGATAATCCATGCGATGGCAAAACGAAATTATATATATATATATATATATATATATATATATATATATATATATATATATATATATAATTCTTTAAATAACTTATTTCATATCAGAATAGTCGCAATGTGGAATTCACTCCCTGAGCATGTAGTTACAGCTCAAAGCTTTAACATTTTTAGTAATGCTTTGGCTTCCGTTGATTTATCAGGTTTTGTTAGGGGGCGTGGGGTCAGCTGATCACGTAATCCTCCCTCGCCCTGCTCTATATTTAGTCGACATACATATATACGTTTGATTTGTTGTTTGTTCTTGATTTGTTTAGTTCCTACTAACAACAATTTAAATCATCTAACCATATATTTCTTGTAATTGTAACCGTAATGATAGTATGTTACCTTATATCGAGTAAACACCTTATTAGTTAGTATTAGTTATTAGTATATATATATATATATATATATATATATATATATACATGGGTCCCGCCATGACATCGTTCGTGACATCGCTCACACTGTACACACGTATACACATATACATACATGTATCCCGCCATGACATCGTTCGTGACATCGCTCACACTGTCACGCCCAAGTCATTTTCTGACTAAAAATATTAAAACTAACTAATTATTACCTAATTAACGCCTAATTATCACTAATTAACCTTACCTAACTACGTGCATAGCTATTTCATACCTAATAGTGAACCATCTTCCAATATTTGCTATTTTCAATGCCAATTTTCATTTCATGGGCAATTTTACGACTAAATTTCGGCTTAATTAGACACATAAACCTCATGTTTTGAGTCTATGACTTCCTGCTAACTAGTATGCGAACAATAATGATTATAGTACTTTGCGGAGAAGGCCGTACTTGTCTCAAATTGTGGATGACACTCACTAATTTACCTAAGTTTAGTTTAAATGTCGATATTTATCTTCGTATGGGAGTAACAACTCCACTTACTAAAGGGATTAAGACCGAATTACCCTCTTTTCACAATTCCTAAATTAGTATTGTTAATAAGCCACACGTTAGTAGAACTTAATTAGACTCAAGATTATAATTAAGACTAGGATTTATGCCCTAATTGAGTACTAACCTTGGACCCTATTTATGAATTTCCCTTAATTTTTGAATACTGGCAACTCTGACTAGACAAACATTAAATGATCTATACAATTACTGCTTGGATATTAATTAATAAATGCATTCCATATCAATGATCTTTCTTCTTTTTTCATAATTCCATGGCATAAGAGTTCTTTCTTGCAGATTGATTAATCCGGACTATTTTTAGACCAATTTTTGGTTATTTTTAACGCCTTATTTTATTAATTCCATTACATATTGCAAATTTATGTTTGTAAGTTTTCTGACTCGCCGAACACGAATCTGAAAATTTTTCGATTCAGCTCTTGGTCAGTTCAGTAGGAAAGGAACCTTTTAGGCTTGAGATGTAAGAGTATAATAAAGTAAATAAGATGCCATATTCGTCCTGTGGGTTCCCAAAACCTTGATATCCAAGCTTTCAACAAAATTAGAGATGAAAATATCGGTTCTCCTTGATCCCCATTCGGAAGCTTAAGATTTCAATTTTTTTTAAAAAATTTTAATTTAAAAAATTTAATTACCAATAAATCGGAAAAATTACCATGCGATACATCCACGCAAAATTTTAGCTAAATTGATTAAATTTTGAGAAAGACAGTTACCGTATTCGGAAAGTATGTATGTTCCCCAAGGTTTATAAAAATATGAAATTCTATATTATGTAACAAATAAATATGTAAGTTTCTTGGATCTAGATAGAATATAACAGCTTCCATTTGCCATCTTCGCTTCGTCTATTTTTGTATACGTACATTGGAAAAAATTTTGAAATATGGAAAATCTTTAAAACTGTTGCCTAATTCCAAAACATTTGAGCTTATTAAAACACTCGAAACTATCTTCCAAATTTTATTCTATAACGACCTTCAATGCTACGGATGCCTTACAAATATATTATTTCGTTTATTTCTTACTATCATGTGAATAACGTATATATTTACACTCAGCATATCATAGTATATAATGGGTAGGCCTATGTAAAGTACTTATATGAAGCATATAATAGCATACAATGAAACACTAAAAGTATGCTGCGTATTCCAAGCACACACTTTCAAAGCGCTTGCGTATTTACGCTACACATTTTAGAATGCGTATTCCAGTTACACAGATTAGAAATATGCGCCCGGGCCCGGCCCGGATTTTTTTCGGGCCCGGCCCGAAACAGGCCCGGATTTTTTTCCCGGGCCGTTCCTGGGCCAAAGGAAAAATTGATTTAAATGGAAAGAAAAACACCAAATTTTTACTGAAAATACTTGAAACTAGAAGCTTTCCACTTTTATGGATTGGAAAAATATTAATCTGTTGTATAATTTATATCAAACATTGATTAAAAACTAGTGTCATTGCTGTTTTTGACATTTACTTCGCTACAGCTCGATATTCCGTTCTCGAATTACCGAAATAGATTTCATTCAAATGTTTTCAATGGTTAGTGGCGCATTAATTTATTGTATCTATTGGTTTATTCAGACTACGTTTATATATAAAACTCTGAGACAAAATGGTGAGGTTAAAAGTAATGTATATACAATAAAGTTTGTTTAAGATTAAATTGTTAGATTAAATTGTTGTTACTTAATATGTTATTTTTACATTTATTTCCTATCATCATTCATGTCAGCTAAAAACTACAACTACACATTAAAAATCATTTTCACCAGTTTTGAACATTCCGGCCTGTTTCGGGCCCGACATCCGGGCCGGCTTCGGGCTTGTTTCGGGCCCGAAATCCGGGCCGGTGTCGTATAATATTTTCCCCCCGTGATATTCCCCCCCCCCTATAGGGTATAATATTTTCCCCCCGTGATATTTTTCCCCCCTTTCAGCTATAATATTTTTCCCCAGTCTAAATGAATCCTGTTAGATGTCAGCTTGTCAGAAAATTTCAGCTATTTTTTGCTAATTTTGCCAGTTATGTAAGCGCATGTGAATGTACAGATAATAAGCTTTAAAACGATGTATAAAGCTCTTTGCAACTCCCAAAATTGCGAAAGTTATAGCGTTTCAAAAAAATCACCACAAAAGCACTGCACAAAAGGATACCACCACCTTAAATAGATTAAAATCTAACTAATTGTAGGTAATTAGCTCAATACTATTTTGCCAATCTTATGCTATAGCGACTGTCAGTCGCGTAGAATGAGATACTAAACGTATGCTGCGTATTCCAAGCACACACTTTCAAAGCTCTTGCGTATTTACGCTACACATTTTAGAATGCGTATTCCAGTTACACAGATTAGAAATATGCTGCCCGGGCCGGGCCAATCCGATCGAATCTTGATCCGGGCCGGGCTCGGGCTAGGCCCGGCCCGGCCCGGGCACGGCCCGGGGCCCGAGCCCGAAACAGGCCCGGATGACAACACTATTCATAAGTAGTGTTACAGTTCCGCCCAGATTATGTTACAGAAGAAAACTAATAAGCTGGACCTGTTCATTTTCTGGGGGCATTATTCGTTGCAGAGGTCTTCTGAACAATGCACCACTAAACTAGTAGTGTGAAGAGAAGCGCCAATTCTGCTGCCGAGATTTACATGCCTGATAATCCAAGAAGCTCATTAAATCGTACATCACTTTGGCCCCAAAGCCTCACTATCCAAAATAGGCAAAAGATATTGGATCGAAGGCCTGCAACAAGTGAGGAAAGTGATGTGAAAATATCATGTATGCGAGAGAACAGAAGAAGGTAGCCCAAAACAACCCGTTCCTTACCAAGAGAACGTCTCACACAGGTCCCCGCATTTACGCATACAGGATTGAACTACAGTGGCCCACTCAATATCAAAGAAAGCAAAGGTTTGCCATTCCACAAAAGGTAGATCTAGATCTTCACTTGTTGTACTACGAGGGCTATCCATCTCGAAGTTGTTTCAGATTCAACTGCCGAATGTACACTGAATGCCATCAATCACTTCATTGCAAGAAGAGGAGCTCGATCAGTTTCCTCTGTGACAACGTCAAGTACTTAACATTAACAAGCTGTTCTGAGATGTACAGTCAAATCTGGAGCAAAGCTGTTTCGGTTGGAGAAATGGAGAAGTTGCAAAGCGTCCTGGCTTCAAAACAAATAAATAGTCCGAAGATTTATTCCCGAAGTTTCCCCTTGGTCTGGAGGCTTCCATGAGAGACTAGCTTTTGGTCAAACGATTACTAAGGAAAACCCTATGGAAGATGATCATATCAGACAAAGCCTTACAATCATATGTGAGACCGAGGCAACGGTGAATTGTCGCCCAATCCTTAATATCGCCAACACCTTCAAGGAAGTAAACCCACTGACGCCATAGCGTTCATAGCTCCGTCTACGCGTCTTAGTCTGCCTCCAGAGGAAGATATTGAGGATCCTTAGCTTGAGCTGAAACAATCGAATATAATCTTGCTGAAACACTATAGCGTGATTCAGAACGGCTAAATCAATTTTCGACTATGTGGCGAAAGCAGTATCAAGAACTTTAGCCCAGCTCAAGTCAACCATTTCAATACAGGAAAATACGAAAAGAATTGGCATCCAGAAATCGACTATGTTATATGTCAGATAAAAGCTGACAGTCCTCACTGCCGCTGTGCCCCTGTAAGTCCAATCTTACAATGGAACCATTTCAAGAAGAAGCGTGAAAGATCTGATTCCGCTGGAGACAGAGTATGGTGAAAATGGAGAAATCAACAGTTGCCCGCCGGGAGGATGTTAAAAATAAAAATGAAAGAAGATTGAATAAACTTTAGATTGAAGCTACCACTGTAATTATGTAACTTCTAAATATAGAACAAATGTGACATGTTTTTCGTTACAATTTTGGACATTTCGTTACTTCGCGAACTTTCTGTAAGTATTGAAATTTCGTATGTTGAACTGTTGAAGCGACAGCAAAGCACACAAAGCTGCATTAGGCAGCATTACGTAAGCACTAAGTTAGTTACCTACTTATTTAAATTCTATTATATTTTAGCTATTACTTTAATTTCCATAATTATTTTAGAATAAGGCAGTCTTTAATTAGCTAGATTGATTTTGAATGTATGAATGTATAAATGTATTTGTGTATAATTGTTTCGTTTCAGCTTTGTGACATCACTCACCACCCGAAAAATCGAAAGCCCCCTTTCGAAATTTGCAAAATCTATGAAAATCTATACACTTTGTTCCCCACAAATTATTTCTGAACCAACAAACTTTCTGTATTACTACATTACAGGTACACATGGAAATTCACAGATTAATTCACAGCAGCTATGCAATTTCTAACTACGAACAGTGCAATACAAAGTAAAGCAATGTAAAACAATGTTATGCAATATAAAATATGATTGGTTGCGGCCATTCTGTTGTAATTTCAAGTAGAGAATTTCTATTTTATCTTCACAAACGTATAAAAAACTGAGATTTTGACAATTTTTTGACTTACAACTTTGGAACACTAATATTTATATTTTTGTTATATATACGTATGTGTATCTGCTGTATATATTTCATTGCTACATTTATAATAGCTAAATGCTTGCGTTTAAAAGCACGTGTACTTCTAGGTTGGGCCACTATCCACTCACTAGCAGAAATTTGTGATGAATTAGCTTTTTCTGCTTTCCTAACCGAATTCTTTCGGCAAATGTTATTGCACCAGCGGACGCATACGTATTGATGGACACCATTACACCATAAACACCATTTCTTGACTATATTTTTGAACGTGAAATCAGGTGAAATCTAACAAACTCTAAATTTAACTGCCATTATATTAAAGCGTCCCAATGGGTCCGTGATATCCAGGAATCTATCTATGTATGTACATTTGACATACGTGGATAGTTATCACGAATTGGTTCGCTCTGTCAGCAGGTGCCTACATGCAAACTCCCAACTTTATGGACTGAAAATTATGACATTAAGTGTCAGTTATTCCAAACCTGCCTTGGCTGTAAATATCTTCAACTCTGCTCGGTTTCGTCTTATTGAACACTGAATGTGGGCTTGACCATAATTCAGTTTTAAGTGTTTTGCTGATTGAAATTTAACAAGAACTATTAATCTGGTTATGCTTTATACTGTAACAGTAGGCAGCATACAATAGTTAATTAACTACTTGTTGTCTTTAATTTATAATTTCTTGGAAGAATTGATTTAGAACTGGTACGAATAGAATCGTGTTAAAAGGTTGGCAGAGTATTGCATATAGTTCACTAAGACGGAATTTGTCTGTAGTGCCTATATCCCTCAATTGCACTTTGATACCGACTGCTTGAAGTTCCTAGCATCAGATAACAAAACTCAGTTTCACCAAGAGTACATAATGATAAGAGTATGACAAGCGTCACACTCTATGTGATGAAAGCCAAAACTATGCTATGCGCGCTATCGGCTAACCCCCTCGATTTGAACCCCTCTCACACCGCCCCTACATGGGTACACAGTCCCAAACGGGAGTCGCTCACTCGCTTACCATGTATTCTACATACACGTGTTAAACATACACGCTTAAACCTCCTCCCGAAATTGGGCCCCTGTTAATTTCAGCGTGTAATTATGCAAAGCAGTGAGGACCCCCGTTTGAACAGCGGTGTGAGGGGGGTCAATTCGTGGGGGGGTCAACCGATAGCGTGCATAGCATAGTTTTGGCCTTCACTGCATAAAGTGTCATGCTTGTCATACTCTTATCATTATGTACTCTTGGTTTCACTCATTTGCCTACACTGAAAATTTGAAAATAACTCATTTACCTACAAATGAATGCTCCAAAACGGTGTTAGAAGCAATGATCTTTTGGAGGGATAGTATTTGGTAGAAAAATCAACAGAATTGCTGGAAAGGCCCATCCTAACGTTTTAACGTTTTAGAATCAGTGTTCCTTTTAAGCTTGAACAAAAAGTCAACGAAAATATTATTTTATATAATATAAATAATATAATCTAATAAATATAATCTTATTTCTTTAATGCATCAACCCTAGCAATAAAGAAATAGCGCTGGATTAGTATTAACCCGCAGATTAAACTCCTGCAGGATTAAAACTTTTAACTTCTATTTCTTTATTGCAGGATTACACGGATTAAAATAAACTAATTTAATCTGTGAGTTAAAAGTGCAGGATTAAAGGCGTTAATTTGAATCTGTTTAGTCTGTTTAATCCTGAAATAAAGAAATAGAGGTTAAAAGTTTTAATCCTGCTGGTTTTTAATTTATTTAATCCGACCATTTTAATCTTTAAAGTTTAAAAAATAGCGTCAAGGACTTAAATTTTCATCTATATAATCCTGTTTCTTTACTTTACACGTAGGATTAAAAATCAACAAGTTACCCTTTTATCCGACTTTAATATGAGTCGCTGTTTCTTTACAGAATAATTTTAATCAGTTTAATCCGCCGCCTGCATTTTCAACTGGTTTGTTTAATCCTTGGGCAGCTACGCAGATTAAACGGATTAAAAGCTGACGGATTAAAATTTTAATTTTTTTAATTTTAATTTCAATTTTAATTTAGTCCACTATTTTGTTTTTTATTTTTATTTTAATCCACAATCAACAATTTTAATCTAATTTAATTTTAATCCACAGCCTGCATTTTCATCTAGTTGGTAATCTTTAAGCGACTACGGCCCTAGTTCTTTCAAGACTAAAATGGAGGGATTAAACGGATTGAAAATCAGCCGTATTAAAATTTGAACAGCTGTTTCTTTAATGCTGGATTTAACGGATTAAAAATAGCTCGTTTAATCCGACCATTTTTAATTCGTGGATTAAACGAGTTAGTTGTAATTCGTTTAATCAGCTCTTAAACAAACAACGATTAAAGGTCTTAATCCGTCAAATTTAAATACGTTCAATCCACGTAGTCGCACCAGATGTTGAACTAGCTGAAAATGCAGGCGGCTAATTAAATGGATTAAAATTAATCTTTAGAGAAACAGCGATTCATCAGGTTGGATTAAAACTAACTTGTTAATAAAGAAACCCCTATTCTTGCGTTGACCTTACGATAGTTGACCTTACGGACCCAATTGCGCGCAGTACATACAGTAACTAATGATAGAATGCTCAGTAGGCTTAACTATTGAAAGGAATTTTGTAGCTATGAAAAGAAATTCATGTTCTTCGCAGAAACAGTTGAAATACAATGATAACCGTTATAAAATTCTAAGTAAAGTTTATTTTATAAGAACAAAATAATAAAATATATGTTGATTCAAAAAGTTCCGGCATGTTTGCAGACGAAATTACATTTTTAAGTTAAAACTAATTTTTACAAATGCCAATTTTTTCAGTGGATATGATGTCTACAGAAGTTTTGGAACAACACAAAGTAAATTCACAAGTTACTGAGTTTAGTATAATTCAAATTAAAATATACATTCCATGACTAATACAACTTGATATCATTTAATTAAAATGAGATAGAAGAAGAAAGTCATGTACTATCGAAGGTCCGAAAAATTCCGAAATTCGGACCTCTGGTGTGACTAGAACCCACGAGTTCTTGCGCACTAGGCAAACGCTCTGCTGACTGAGCTAAAGAGGTACCGCCTCATCAAGCTTTGTTGGAATTTGTGTACTAATGTAGATGACTTTCACTATGTGAACCTACCCATAATTTAATTAAAATCTTGTTAATCTCTAAGATATCGTGATTTCATTACTTTGATAAACAATGGATGTAGTTTGCGGGCAATTAGGACGTCCTTACAACAGTTTTAACAATACATAATTAACACTTAGTGACTATATGACACTTTTTTCTGTACGCCCCACTCCAGTTGGATGTGCACCAGTTAGGAGTAGTGTCAGCCACGATAATTTTAAATTTTGACTATTGGGGAAGAGTGACTGGCTGACACCAAATATTTGTGCCAGCTGGCCCGTTTGAAAAGCAAACGTTGATTATTTTGGCTGACGGATCCGTAGGATCGAAAGTTCCATGTTCGCAGCCGATTGATGCAGATGGTACATTCTCCCAATCCGATCAGCCTAATGTGTTACAACCTAGTGCCTTGCCTAGTGTATTACAATCTTGATGAGGTAATTATTATTTAAACAAATATGAGTAAATGATTTTATAAGATTGGAACTATTATTAAATAAATAGTCAAAGTTAGATCGACAAAAGACCCGGGGGGACCTTGTTCATCCCCCAAGCCTAGTGTCAAAAAAGTGCAGTTCTAGGAGCTGGCTGGTTAAAAATGATTATTGGCTGAGATACAAGCTGTATGTTTCCTCATTTTAAGCCGGTTTCACAGTAATGTTGGAGTATACTGAGATTCCTATGGCAAAAGGATTGGATAAAATATTTTAGCAGAACTCAGGAAAAAACCTGTTGTAAGCACCAGTTTAGACGGAGCACCTAAACCGCATTCTATTCTATTATTTAATAGATATTACTTGAGCGCAAATGGGACTGACTTAATGAAAACTTTAATTTGTGCGCTCAAATGGGACTCCACCAAATGAGTGACTCATAGATTACTAAGGCAGTATTTCTTTAAAAACTAAAAGGGTAGGATTAAACGGATTAAAAATCAGTCGCTAGTCGTTGATAAGAACTTACTCCATGGATTGTCCAATTTTAGCCTAAGTATTCTACAAAGTACAAGAAAATCATGTCGCAGTAATGTATAACTAAGCTGTTGTAGCATCGAGTTCTGTTTGGGAGAAATATTTGCCTTTCAGTTTACCTGCACTTAAAATAATTGCACATAGACACAGCTGAACACTTGAACTAATTTTTGAGGACTGTTAATTATTTTAGATCATAGTGAAAAATTGAAATATGTTGTTAATAGAAGATTTATGAACCTCCATGACATCAAATTTGTTCATCGGAAATTGTTGCATTGGCCTAATATTAGGTTTGCTTTTGAATTTACCCGGATATGTAATGAGTCAGACTGTAACTGAAGCTGAAGCTAAAATTGAAGCAAGAACAACTACTGGCTTGTATGAAAATGAAACAACGACAGAAGCTGTGATAGTCATTCCAAGAAGAGCATGCTTCTTCTGTTCCCATTCTCACGACAGGAATGACGCCAATGTAAACATGGTTTGCCTGAACAGAGAAAAGATGAAAAATGGTTCGCTTTCCAACGAACGTGCTTGCTCCGAAAGGCAAACCTTTTGCATGGTAAGATATTTATTGCGAAATCAGCAACAGTACCTAATACCAAGAGTACATAATACATAAGAGTGTTACAGCAGGCAAGCTCTCTGTTATCAGCTGTAGGTACATGCTATGTTCGCTAGCGGCTGACCCAACCACAAACGTGTATGTGCTCTTCAAAGAAATTCGCACGCCATCTTTACGTGTTAATGTTCGAAGGAGACGCACATTGAACCAACTGAGTAGTTGTGTAGTAGTAGTATCGCTAATACCTATTTCGATGTATACGTTCAAGAGACAGAGAGTTAATACTCTAAAATTTGCGTTAACGATACAATTAGTTGTGTTCTTTCTCACCGCAACAGCTCACAGTTCTTAGCATTCATCATCTTCCACTCCGAACCTTTGATTTGCCAACGATTTTAAAAGTCTGCATTCCTCATAGTAGCTTGGGGCGGGAATTCACCTTTTTCCTTCAGTATTTCACAGCCTCGGCGTAGCTCATTCTTTGTCGCTCTTCTTCGAGGCTTTCCTGGGCAAAATTTGGAAAACAGCACATCTTTTGCTCAAGCATCCACCTCCACAGTCCCTGCTGCGTCATCGTTCGCTCAGAAATTACAATGATGCCGTTTTCACTTTAATTTAGGCTTGTAGGAATCTGGTGGGGCCCCCAAAATTGGAAGAGAAAATTAATCCTTTAATTGCTCTCCTGCTGAGACGTTGGTCTGTATTAAAGAAAAGTGTAAAGGTCAGATGTAAAGGACAATAGTTTGGGGGCCCCATCAAATTCTCAAACTTCAAAATGAGTATAAAATATTGAAGATGGATCTCTTTAACTATTTCCCCCCCCCAAAGACCCAATTTAACTATTCCCCCCCCCAAATTGGAAACTGTACATAAACTCGTATTTTAATAACGTGTAAGTAACGCAAGTAAAGTAAATACACAAGTGGGACTGACAACAGATGCTTTTAATCAATTTGTAACTAAAAACTTTAAATTTTCAAAAAATTTTTAAGTTATATAAATTTTAAACATGTTGAATTTTAAAAATATTTAATGTTTGACTTTCATGAATTATTTAAGTTAACATTAGTTCATTGTACATATATACTAAATTTAAGAATTAGCTTGAGCTAATAAATGATTTTAAAATAAATATTTTGAGTTTGAACACAAAGAACTGGAAGATTATTTTATTTTTCATTCAGAATAGGTCAGAATCAAATAGATAACTTTAATCACCTTTATATCAACCTTTAAATACATCTTGACACTTATGACCCCAATTTAACTATTTCCCCCCAAACGAGTTGGGGGGAAATAGTTAAAGAGATCCACTTTCTAAAACAGTAGTTTAAAAGTTAGAGCAATGTTATAAGGTTTTACTATATTATAATAAATGCATACTTGTGCGCAGTATTAATATTAAAGCGTCCATTAACTGTCCACGCTCAGTATGTGTAGACAGTTTAACGTAGTAACTGTCCGCGTTGCATACTAAGTCCACACAGTTTAATTTTAGCTTTAAGGACATAACTGTTTTTAGGAATTAATTTAGTCTTAAATTAGAAAATGAATTTTCTGAACATTTTTATGTAGAGTTACCGTAGAACTCTATTTTAATCCAGACAACTTAAAACATTACGTTTTCAATCAGTTTAATTGCACAATTACTTGTCAAGTATTTGAAAACTGTTTGAATTCCAAAACTGGAGACTTCTAAGTTCAATATATACTTTGTACTTTTGCACTAACTTTGCAGTTAGAGAATCTGATGGGGCCCCCAAACTATTGACCTTTACATTTGACCTTTTCACTTTTCTTTAATTCCGACCAACGTCTCAGCAGGAGAGCAATTAAAGGATTAATTTTCTCTTCCAATTTTGGGGGCCCCGTTTGAGGACGGCCGGGGTTTCACCGGCCGGCTGCCGGCCGGCCGCCGGCCGGACGATCGCCGGCCGGCCCGGCCGCACCCATCCGGCCGGCCGGCCGGCCGGTGAACCGGCCGGCCGCCCGGCGGCCGGTGAGCCCGTAAGCCGGCCGGCCGGCTACCGGCCTAGAGCAGTTGGGTGCAGTTTGCAGTGCAGTTATTATAACTGCTAAAGATATTTATTTTCGGATATTATCTCACAAAAATAGCACAGCATAACATAAAAAATTAGCAAAACTAGATTTGGAGTCCATTTTAAGCTTAGTTGCTCTATTTTGTAAATTTCTGATTGGTGATTTGTATCCCAGCCGGCGGCCGGCCGGCCGGCCGGTCGGGCGTTTGCCGGCCGGCCTCACCGGCCGCCGGCCGGCGAGGAAAAGTCGTCGGCCGGCGGCCGGCCGCCGGTCGGCTGAAGCCGGCCGGCCTCAAACACTAGGCCCCACCAGATTAATACAAGCCACCCATTCTGATTAAGCATTTTTGTTTCCTTTCTAAATTAATGAATGGTAATGAGATTGGATCCTCACACACTTTTATAAGCTTTGTTATTATCATCTATCCTTGGAATAGGAATTTTGCGCAATCTTGTGATATTTAATAACGTCCATATTTCTCTTTCAATCTTACATGAATCTTCAGAATAAGTAATTTTGGTTGAGTTATGTCAGTGTGCAGTGATGCAAGGAACTCAGCAACGGACAAACAGAATGACAAAGAATTCTTTGAAATCACGTATCTAACTTGAGTACCATAAAAAAATTTTAAAACTTACTGAGAGAGTTGGTATGACGTCTACGCAGTTCTGCTTTTTAAACAATAAGTGGGAATGTAAGTTATAACGACGATGAAATCAGTTTTTAATTAAATTTCTGTTAGTTCAGAAAAAGCTCATAAACTAAATTTGCAGCATTAGCTCACTGTGGATTAAAGAAATGTTCAATAAAAAGTGGATTGCGATTGGATTGGATTCAATAAAAGTATTAAATTCAAAATTAAAAATAAATTAAAAATTAAAAATTAAAAAAGATAAAAGTATAAATTAAAGTATCCAATAGTGGATTGCATTTGTAGAGCGCCTGACAATCCCGATGTGCATTAATTTTTACAAAACGTACAGCCAACATTTCATCTCTTTTGTGCATAGAATATTAAAAATTTTTAAATTTTCAAAATTTAAAGCTTTTCCTACAAATTGACTGGAAATGCTTTTAAAATGTCGATTTGGTCCACTCAATGTAGGCCACCATAAGTAACTTACAACTGTTAGAGTAGACAGGCATGCTTTTAAGTATGCCATTATGTACCCTTTCTTAGTCATACCAAGAGTACATAATGTAAGAGTAGGAAACTCTTACACTAAGAATGCAAGGCATGCTCGGTGCGTTAAATCGCCCCGTAACTTTCGGGAGGGTGGTCCCACTTGGCACTATTTGCACGCTAGAACAAAAAACTCTTGCAGACGAAGAGTCAACACGTTTACTTTTAAAGCTATCAGTTGCTTTTGCAACTGGTAGAATTCTGTGCAGCTCTGGCTAGGATAGGAAGGCGAGAACTATATAATTTGTCGTTAAATAGGTAGGAATCGCTGAGCTACTCCTATGTGTAATGAAAATGGAAAAAATGAGCTGTATCTTGCAACTGAGGTTCTCGTGTGTACTGTGAAAAAACATCAGAATAACTTTTGCATCAGTTGTCAGAAATTGTTGAGACCAGGCGCAGCCGCAAAGGCTGACCAAGTCTCAGAAAAGTTTTTCTAGAACAATTGGTCTAAAGAATTTGACTCTAGCAAGAAACTAATAAGGAAAACCTGACTTGGCTCTTCCTCAGCTGTGTGCATGCTACTATCTACCGATCTATCATTATAACTTTTTATATATATATAACTTTATATATAATTTATTTAATTTATAAATAACTTTTTCTCAATTAATCGGGCCATTCTGAAGTTCACCAGCTTAAATTAAAATTCAGAATATGTTTCCGATATGTTCCACTGTAAGGACTTACGTACACTTTGTAATTATGCTGTGCTATTGGGTTTACCTATGACAATCTGTATTTTTGTACATTCTTTTTATTGGATTCACTCACTGTTGGTAGCTTGTAATTGTAATTTTACCTTATTAGTACTATTGTGATTGTTATTGCAAAATCCGTTCACCTTTAATTTGAGTGAGGACAGTCAATTTTTAACCCCTTTTATTCTGCTGCATCAATTTCAGGGTTCATCTTTGGGGTTCATCTACAGGTCCCTACTATTGAGTTATGTGTGAGTGAAGGCCAGTCTGAGTGTCTAGCATTGAGTTTACGTATGTGTGAGGTTCAGCGCTACCTTTTCACGTCCCGAGAATGACATCACACGCATAAGTCAGACAGAGGGGAACCCTTCTGAAATTAAGGCACAGGTCACCCCTGAAAGAAAGAAAAGAAAGAAGTTAGCAAGTAATATTGACTAATAGGTAGTATTAGGTCTCTAGCTAAATTTTAAATTAGGTAGAAGTTCCTTTAGCTTAGGTACGGCCTTATTTCATCTTGGGCTTCTAGGCCCCCTGTTCGTATTACGATTTCTCCTTTTGCATCTTCTTGTTTTCCTCGTCTGCCTTTCGGTCTACCTTCGGCTTCCTAATCTGCTTGGCAAACAAACTTCACGTCTTTAGAAATCAGCTTCGGGACAAAGGCTCTTGAAAACAA
>JASAND010029588.1:0-13092 GCA_030248195.1 Trissonchulus latispiculum | reverse complement strand
ATATATTATGTACATATTATATATATAAGTGCAATATTAAAAAGGGTGAAATATTTTTGAAATTGAGCGATGTTTCCAAAGTCACTACATGCTGAACAGTCCATAGTTCCTTTTTGAGAGTTAAAAATTTATACAATACACACACACACAGGCGAAAATTTTTCAGTATTGCACTGTTCGGCCTGTGCAATTACAAAATTTCACGGAAATGTATCATGCAATTTCAAAATTGCATGGCAGTTTCCATGCATTTTCGAAATTGCAGGATAAGACCACCGGCAATTGAACGGAAACATCGCGCATAATTTCCAAATTGAACGTTTTTCCATATTGCACGTAACAAAGTTAATAAGAAATTAGCCTTACGAAGCGAAAATTTATAAACTACATACTAGGCTAAACAAAGGTAAGGACTTCTACGCTATACAAGTTCCTCACGTTTTCTTAGAAAAGCACGACAAAATACAACTCACAAAGTGTAATCAGCATCATACAGAAGATCTGTGAGCCCGAGCCCAGGAATACTGAGAGGAGCATTCCGCGCCTGGGCGGACGAAATACATCACCATGGACCAGTTTCAGCCAAACTCTTCAATAGCATCTTCCTATTGATAATAAAAACGCGGTTAGATAACCAAAAACAAAAAAAAAGTATATAATTCATGGAAGGAGCGCAACAAGAGCAAAAGTTCATGCAGTCACATATATTTAGTTTCCAAAACAAAATTTGAGTAAAAACGGTATTTCAACTACGGAAAAATCCAAAAACTTACGGCATTATCGATCTGATTATATCTGGCACATATCTTTATGAAGAGTTCTCAACAGAATCATTCCGATCATGCCCGTCAAAAATAATACAATGATCATACTGTTCATAATGCTGAAATCAACTACAATCACTAAAATGATGCAGGGGAACTATGCGCCTCCGCATTCAATTAACAAAAGCCTTTCGGTGCACTTCAAGTGCATTTATCAGCACAATGTTGGAACCGACATTGGCATTTTTGGGTACAACACAAAAAGTTATGTTAATTGGTGGTAACCTTTCCAATGGACTCCAAAGTAGTGTTTTTCGCTTTTTTTTATCATTTTCGTTGAGTGCGGGTTTTACAAACTTGTCCGCAGAACGGAACGAGGAGATTTTTGAGTTTCTGTCTCTAGCTTTCAGGAGCTGGGCCCTACGTATCTAAACTTTGGATTTATCACCTGTTATGACGAAGTTTCCACTTTCAAAGGAAATAACCTAAATGTCACTAATGATGGCGTTTTTAGTCTTTTGTAGGTAGCCATACATAGCAATCAGGGTCGCTGAACACGATGAGCACACTGCGGAAACCGGAAGTGACACCAAACCACCAGGGGCCTGGGGGTCAGGGGATAGGGTAGAGGTCAAAAATCAGAGGATACGGACGGTAGGGACAAAAACATCAAAGGATTCTTAACGGGTCAAGTTTGGTAAATCCATGGCGAGGCGAAGATTTTTCTCATTATACCACACACACAAATAGTGGGGCCCCATCGCCCTCTGCGTTGGTGTTGGGTTGTAGGGCCCTATATGGCATCTCTGCCTCTGGAGAGCTCTGGCGCATCTCTGATCAGTGCCTGAGCACAGCAGAGAAAACGTGAAATTTTGAGAATGGCAACTGCGACGAAATCCATTTTCATAAATTGTTTTTGTGGTATCGCACGTCCAAGTCGAATAGCAGAGTTGAAACAACAGTCGTACTCCGCCTAGTAGTAGTTGTAACCAAGACATTCTAAGCTGTAAAGTGATAAAAATTATCGTTTGATTTCAAAAAATGAGTAAATTACAGATCTTCAAAAAATGCTGTAAATGCCCCAAAATAGAACTTTGCAATTAATTAAGTATCAGCTTGTGCAACGAAATTATGTTCCAGTGGCACGCACTGTTGAAAGTAGCACCAATTCGTTCTACCCTAATTCCCACTTAATTTATTAGGATTTGACTTACAAAAACAGCAGAAATGCTACAAAAGTGGTGGTACATATGGCTCTATTCAAGCGTTTGATATTCTCTCTAAACTGACACAACAACTAAGGGCCTTTTCGCGAATGGGTAGAATAGAGAGTAGAGTAGCGTAGAGTTAAAATTAACTCTTTTAACCCTTTTCATGAATGCGCAGGGTTAAATTTAACTCTGCCTGCTTTTAACTCTTTTAGCTCTGTAGGGTTAAAAATCAAAGAGTTAAAAGAGTTAAAACTGGCAGAGTTAAAATTAACTCTCTGTATACGTGAAAAGAGTTAAAAGGATTATAATTTTTGTGTATATACTTGTTTTGCGTCCAACTTTTCACCATTTGAGAATTTTAAAAAACTTCCCAATGTTTGGAAAATTTTAAATAAAATAAGACCAGATATTTTCATTTCATTAATAAACATTTATTACATCTTCAATGCAGCGTCATCCTGTATTAGGGCGATCCGAGCGTATCACTGTGTGTAACTTGTAGTTTTTAACCGATTTTGCTGAAATTTAGCATGGATCCATTTCAAAAAATTATTGACCGATCTGTAGCAAAGTTTTAAAGTTTAAGCTTTTAAGGGGGTAACAGCATCAAGAGTACATAATAGAATAAGAGTATGAAACTCTTACGCTACTATGTACTAAACATGCTTGACATGCTCGGGTCGCTAACTCGGGCACCCCCCCCCCCCCCCCGCAAGTCTCGGGGGGGGGGGGCCCACCCTACACTAATTACATGCTTTCATATAAGTGTGTGTCTGCTACGTCGTATGCAATGCTACGCGTCGTATGCAATGCTGTGTGTCCATACAATACTATGTACTTGGCATAAAATACTGATTACATTTACTGATTATATATCAGTAAATCAGTATTCAGCAATCAGTAGCTTTATGCAACGGGGCCACTCGGAACAAACGATTAAGTATTTTTGACCCCACACGTGTACACATACACAAATATATATATATATATATATTCATGTAAAAAGAGACCGATCCAAGAAATTTGGGGGATCGGCACCCCCATTTCAGTCGTCCCCCCATCTTAAGAGCTATTGCAAAAACAGTTAAAGTAAACACTTATGGCTGTTGAATCCTTAAAGCATATGTAGTAATATCTTTGCCAAATTCTACGTCGGGATGATGCTCCTTTTAGGGGCCTACTTGTTTAACTCCCACGTGTCATTCACGAAAAGAGTAGAGTTAAAAGAGTTAATTTTTAACTTTTTTCGCGAATGACCGAAGGGTTAAAAATTTTAACTCCGCTTAACTCAGCGACTTAAATTTAACTCTTTTAACCCATTCGCGAAAAGGATCGAGTTAATTTTAACTCGTTTAACGCATTCGCGAAAAGGCCCTAAGAACTCAATAACTAAACAGCTAGCGGATGCAACTGGCTTCAGCACTCAACAACTCTGTCAAGCTATCTCTTACCTGAACCATTGGATATTAGAATGAGGCATTGAATCCAGAATATAATCCCATCGCGAGGACCATTTACGATCAACAGGCTGAAATAAGCAAAAATTCAGGGGCAAGGTTCAAAAAGACAAGCATACCAGGCTGCCGTGGGAAAATTAATATGAGTCTGCTTCGCCGAACAGCCCATACTTGCTGGGTTGTAAAATCATATGCATCAAGTTCTAGATGTGGTTTATAGTGCATACTATTGAGTGTTGGAACATCAATGAAAACACTTTGCTTTGTTACAGAAATGACATTTGCTACAGCAAAGGCCCGCTAATATGACGTACGTCAAGGCAGCTGACCAGATCAACTAATTCCGGTGTCATTGGATAGCCCTCAATTTGCTTATATTATGTAGTAAAGTTGTAAGGAACATGAGAAAGTAGCGTTTCAGATTTCATATCTTTAACACATACAGCGTGCTCTTTATTTCATTACATTTGTTTCTCTATTACATGTGACGCAGCTAAGTGACCAATTCTGTGCAACAAAGACATACGTACGTATTATGTGATAAAGATATGAAATTTCAAACGCTGACTTCTCGTTAGCTAGACAACTACAAATTAAAGGGAAAATTATTGCATATACTACAAATTGAGGGATATCCAATTGCACCAAAATTTCAATTTCGTAGTTAAACCTGGTCAGCTTGCTTGACTTAGCTGCTAATATGGGTTGTTCAGTGAAGCTGTGGTCACATTAATTTGCTCACAACCTAGCCTCTTTTGTCTCTTTGAACCTATCCTTCACATCTCGCCGTAGGCCGTGTTGTTTTCAATACCACTCCCCTTCAGCGCAACCAAAACTTTAAACTTTCCCTGACATCAGATTTTTCAGAACTCTCATTTGAAATAATCTCATCCCACATTTTACGCTTACGCATGTACTCACCACAAAATTTATACTGTAGCTGTAAACGATAGAAAACTCGTCAGCTTTCTGTTGCAATGGCCAAATGGCGAGGCATCGCTATTACAATTCCGGTCAAGCAGAACTATGTTTGATGCTAAAACATTCAAAAAATTTGACACAAGTATGCGTTCTGACCGAAGACCGATAACAATCGAGAGAATAATTTTAATAGTGTTTTTACTTTTACCAACTCACTCACTGCTCAGTCATGATGAGTAGAATAAGAAAAGTCAAGAAAGGATTTCCTGCTACTCATTAAGCAATAACCTTCGCATCAACAATTTAATGGCAATAATTCACACCCCCTTGGGTATATTCAACGGCTTATTATCGGCTGATTTCATGTCACGGTATTCAATAATGATGTCCACGTGATTGAAGAGATAATAGGTATCTTTTTCCGAATATTTTGGCTAAAATGATCAACAAGTTATACGAAAGATGTGACTTTATGTAGGGTAGCATGTTCCTTCAAATAAGACAAGTAAGTTGTAGCACTGCCAGGAGTGCCTCAGAGATTTGTATGCACACTAGCAGGCGAAGCTCGAGGAAGCTGAGTGCGCGAAGCGCACGAGTGCTTCCACGAGGCTCTGCTCAAGCAAGTGAGCTCAAATTCTGTGAGCACAGCCAAGAGTGCTACAACTGGCTTGTTTTGTAATATGGCTCAAAAATCAAGAAGACTTCGTCTTCTATATGTCATGTCTTCAGAGACTGACATTAGGTTTCGAATTTTCAGTAGTCAAAATACTATCCAACCTAATTTGCGTATTTATGTTGGCAGATAGTATATAAGGGGAGAAATTCTTGATTAATGCAGTCAATTCTACCCACTGCCAGCAGCGTCGCTTTAACATGGCTCAATGTAACCGAACCATGCTACAACCACGTGCGTACACATTGAATTGCACGTACCACCGTGCAGTACAATTGTACTGCACGATGTGGCGTGAGCATTCGTTGCTCTCCTGTCGGAGAGTGCAGCGAGGTTGCTGATATGCCAGCAGGACTGACTGCTCTGATCTAGAATTTCTCCTCATATACACTTTCCGCCACCATAAATATGCAAACTAGGTTGAACAGCATTTAAACAACTTAAAATAAAAAGTCCGTCCTTCAAGACACGACAATCCAGAAGACGAAAGTCTTTTTGGCTTTTGAGCCCTATTACAAGCCAGTTGTAGCACTGCTTGATAGTAGCATCTGAAATAAATTAATGCTCCCCGTCGTCTATGCCCGAAATACTCCAGAAAACAACCCAAAACGCGTAGACGCGTTTGCTAACTAGAGTTGCATAAGCAAGAAGGACGATCACCCACATTGCAAAATTCAGCCTAAGCTAGCGAAGTAATATATATAACACTCACTTGACATTTTCATTTACGACTTGTCAACGATTTTAGCTGGATCACTACATGCAAACTATTTTCACAATATAGTCAAAATTCTTCAAAATCCAACCCGAAACTCCCATCCAAAAAACACAAGCGTCTTCCTGCTTTTCCTGCATGTTTACATGCGGTAACAGCCCATAGGAAATCTAGCTGCACAACACTCGCATTCTTAGAATCAGAAACAACGAGGCATATTATCAATGATCCTAGAATAGAAAATGATTTGTCAGACAGCGTCTCGCCAAATTGCAGGTGTATATGCAATACGGTAGACAAAATGCGAGAAGATGGGCAGCTATGATAGAGTCGCGGCCTATCTATGTGCATAAGAAGTATATACACAATGCAAATTATATATACCACATATATATATATATATATATATATATATAATTTACTTGTGTAGATACTTCTTATGCACATAGATAATTTTTTGACTCTATCATAGCTTTTGCCTTTATCTTCGCATTTGCATATTCTGCATCGCTGCGTCTTGTCTAAAGACTATTTTATTACGAATTGCTTGAACCTTGTCTAACACCTAAACTAGGCATTTTCTGATTCTAGGATCATTGATAATATGCCTGTTACATTTTGTTTCTACAATTCTAAGAATGCGAGAGTGTGTACAACTGGATTTCCTATGGGCTGTTACGTAACCATGCAGGGAAAGCAAAAAGATGCTTGTGTTTTGGATGTAAGTTTCGGGTTAGATTTTGAAAATTTTGACTATATTTTGAAAATAGTTTACATGGATTGATCCAGCTAAATCGTTGACAAATCGTAAATGAAAATGTCAAGTAGTGTTATATATATTACTTCGCTAGCTTAGGCTGAATTTTGGCAATTGTATGATCGTCCTTCTTGCTTATGCTTATCTAGTTAGCAAAACGCACGTCTGCGCGTTTTGGGTTGTTTTCTGGAGTATTTCGGGCATAGAAGACGGGGGGCACCCAATTTATTTCAGATGCTATAACAAGCAGTGCTACAACTGGCTTGTAATAGGGCTCAAAAAGCCAAAAGACTTTCGTCTTCTGGATTGTCATGTCTTGAAGGACAGACTTTTATTTTAAGTTGTTTAAATGCTGTTCAACCTAGTTTGCATATTTATGTTGGCGGAAAGTATATAAGGAGGAGAAATTCTAGATCAGAGCAGTCAGTCCTGCTGGCTGTCAGCAGCCTCGCTGCACACTCCGACAGGAGAGCAACGAATGCTCACGCCACATCGTGCAGTACAATTGTACTGCACGGTGTTGCGTGCAATTCAATTGTACGCACGTGGTTGTAGCATGGTTCGGTTACACTGAGCCATGTTAAAGCGACGCTGCTGGCAGTGAGTAGAACTGACTGCATTAATCAAGAATTTCTCCCCTTATATACTTTCTGCCAACATAAATATGCAAATTAGGTTGGATAGTATATTGACTACTGAAAATTCGAAACCAAATGTCAGTCTCTGAAGACATGACATATAGAAGACGAAGTCTTCTTGATTTTTGAGCCATATTACAAAACAAGCCAGTTGTAGCACTGCTTGCTGTGCTCACAGGAATTTGTGAGCTCACTTGCAGGCGAAGCCCTCGTGAAGGGCACTCGTGCGCTTCGCGCACTCGAGCCCTTCACTCGGAGCTTCGCCTGCTAGTGTGCATACAAATCTCTGAGAGCACTCCTGGCAGTGCTACAACTTACACTTGTCTTATTTTGTATGGAAAGACACAAGCTACCCTGCACGAAGTCACATTTTTAGTATAAGCTTGTTGATCATTTTAGCCAAAATATTCGGAAAAAGATACCTATTATCTCTTCAATCACGTGGACATCATTATTGAATACCGTGACATGAAATCAGCCGCCAATGCCTTTGAACATACCCAAGGGGGTAGAATTATTGCCATTAAATTGTTGCCGCGAAGGTTAGCTGTTTAATGAGTAGCAGGAAATCCTTTCTTGCTTTTTCTTATTCTATATCATGTCTGAGCAGTGAGTGAGTTGGTAAAGTAAAAACACTATTAAAATTATTCTCTTGATTGTTATCGGCCTTCGGTCAGAACGCATACTTGTGTCAAATTTTTTGAATGTTTTAGCATCAAACATAGTTCTGCTTCTGACCGGAATTGTAATGGCGATGCCTCGCCTTTGGCCATTGCACAGAAAGCTGACGAGTTTTCTATCGTTTACAGCTACAGTATAAATTTTGTGGTGAGTACATGCGTAAGCGTAAAATGTGGGATGAGATTATTTCAAATGAGAGTCCCGAAAAATCTGATGTCAGGGAAAGTTTAAAGTTTTGGTTGCGCTGAAGGGGAGTGGTATTGAAACACAACACGGCCTACGGCGAGATGTGAAGGATAGGTTCAAAGAGACAAAAGAGGCTAGGTTGTGAGCAAATTAATGTGACCACAGCTTCACTGAACAACCCATATTAGCAGCTAAGTCAAGCAAGCTGACCAGGTTTAACTACAAATTGAAATTTTGGTGCCATTGGATATCCCTCAATTTGTAGTATATGCAATAACTTTCCCTTTAATTTGTAGTTGTCTAGCTAACGAGAAGTCAGCGTTTGAAATTTCATATCTTTATCACATAATACGTACGTATGTCTTTGTTGCACAGAATTGGTCACTTGGCTGCGTCACATGTAATAGAGAAACAAATGTAATGAAATAAAGAGCACGCTGTATGTGTTAAAGATATGAAATCTGAAACGCTACTTTCTCATGTTCCTTACAACTTTACTACATAATATAAGCAAATTGAGGGCTATCCAATGACACCGGAATTAGTTGATCTGGTCAGCTGCCTTGACGTACGTCATATTAGCGGGCCTTTGCTGTAGCAAATGTCATTTCTGTAACAAAGCAAAGTGTTTTCATTGATGTTCCAACACTCAATAGTATGCACTATAAACCACATCTAGAACTTGATGCATATGATTTTACAACCCAGCAAGTATGGGCTGTTCGGCGAAGCAGACTCATATTAATTTTCCCACGGCAGCCTGGCATGCTTGTCTTTTTGAACCTTGCCCCTGAATTTTTGCTTATTTCAGCCTGTTGATCGTAAATGGTCCTCGCGATGGGATTATATTCTGGATTCAATGCCTCATTCTAATATCCAATGGTTCAGGTAAGAGATAGCTTGACAGAGTTGTTGAGTGCTGAAGCCAGTTGCATCCGCTAGCTGTTTAGTTATTGAGTTCTTAGGGCCTTTTCGCGAATGCGTTAAACGAGTTAAAATTAACTCGATCCTTTTCGCGAATGGGTTAAAAGAGTTAAATTTAAGTCGCTGAGTTAAGCGGAGTTAAAATTTTTAACCCTTCGGTCATTCGCGAAAAAAAGTTAAAAATTAACTCTTTTAACTCTACTCTTTTCGTGAATGACACGTGGAGTTAAACAAGTAGGCCCCTAAAAGGAGCATCATCCCGACGTAGAATTTGGCAAAGATATTACTACATATGCTTTAAGGATTCAACAGCCATAAGTGTTTACTTTAACTGTTTTTGCAATAGCTCTTAAGATGGGGGGACGACTGAAATGGGGGTGCCGATCCCCCAAATTTCTTGGATCGGTCTCTTTTTACATGAATATATATATATATATATATTTGTGTATGTGTACACGTGTGTGGTCAAAAATACTTAATCGTTTGCTCCGAGTGGCCCCGTTGCATAAAGCTACTGATTGCTGAATACTGATTTACTGATAAATAATCAGTAAATGTAATCAGTATTTTATGCCAAGTACATAGTATTGTATGGACACACAGCATTGCATACGACGCGTAGCATTGCATACGACGTAGCAGACACACACTTATATGAAAGCATGTAATTAGTGTAGGGTGGGCCCCCCCCGCGACATTCGGGGGGGGGGGGGGCCCGAGTTAGCGACCCGAGCATGTCAAGCATGTTTAGTACATAGTAGCGTAAGAGTTTCATACTCTTATTCTATTATGTACTCTTGATGCTGTTACCCCCTTAAAAGCTTAAACTTTAAAACTTTGCTACAGATCGGTCAATAATTTTTTGAAATGGATCCATGCTAAATTTCAGCAAAATCGGTTAAAAACTACAAGTTACACACAGTGATACGCTCGGATCGCCCTAATACAGGATGACGCTGCATTGAAGATGTAATAAATGTTTATTAATGAAATGAAAATATCTGGTCTTATTTTATTTAAAATTTTCCAAACATTGGGAAGTTTTTTAAAATTCTCAAATGGTGAAAAGTTGGACGCAAAACAAGTATATACACAAAAATTATAATCCTTTTAACTCTTTTCACGTATACAGAGAGTTAATTTTAACTCTGCCAGTTTTAACTCTTTTAACTCTTTGATTTTTAACCCTACAGAGCTAAAAGAGTTAAAAGCAGGCAGAGTTAAATTTAACCCTGCGCATTCATGAAAAGGGTTAAAAGAGTTAATTTTAACTCTACGCTACTCTACTCTATTCTACCCATTCGCGAAAAGGCCCTTAGTTGTTGTGTCAGTTTAGAGAATATCAAACGCTTGAATAGAGCCATATGTACACCATTTTGTAGCATTTCTGCTGTTTTTGTAAGTCAAATCCTATTAAATTAAGTGGGAATTAGGCTAGAACGAATTAGTGCCACTTAACAGTTAGTGCCACTGGAACATAATTTCGTTGCACAAGCTGATACTTAATTAATTGCAAAGTTCTATTTTGGGGCATTTACAGCATTTTTTGAAGATCTGTAATTTACTCATTTTTTTGAAATCAAACGATAATTTTTATCACTTTACAGCTTAGAATGTCTTGGTTACAACTACTACTAGGCGGAGTACGACTGTTGTTTCAACTCTGCTATTCGACTTGGACGTGCGATACCACAAAAACAATTTATGAAAATGGATTTCGTCGCAGTTGCCATTCTCAAAATTTCACGTTTTCTCTGCTGTGCTCAGGCACTGATCAGAGATGCGCCAGAGCTCTCCAGAGGCAGAGATGCCATATAGGGCCCTACAACCCAACACCAACGCAGAGGGCGATGGGGCCCCACTATTTGTGTGTGTGGTATAATGAGAAAAATCTTCGCCTCGCCATGGATTTACCAAACTTGACCCGTTAAGAATCCTTTGATGTTTTTGTCCCTACCGTCCGTATCCTCTGATTTTTGACCTCTACCCTATCCCCTGACCCCCAGGCCCCTGGTGGTTTGGTGTCACTTCCGGTTTCCGCAGTGTGCTCATCGTGTTCAGCGACCCTGATTGCTATGTATGGCTACCTACAAAAGACTAAAAACGCCATCATTAGTGACATTTAGGTTATTTCCTTTGAAAGTGGAAACTTCGTCATAACAGGTGAAAAATCCAAAGTTTAGATACGTAGGGCCCAGCTCCTGAAAGCTAGAGAGCGAAACTCAAAAATCTCCTCGTTCCGTTCTGCGGACAAGTTTGTAAAACCCGCACTCAACGAAAATGATAAAAAAAGCGAAAACACTACTTTGGGGCCCATTGGAAAGGTTACCACCAATTAACATAACTTTTTGTGTTGTACCCAAAATGCCAATGTCGGTTCCAACATTGCGCTGATAAATGCACTTGAAGTGCACCGAAAGGCTTTGTTAATTGAATGCGGAGGCGCATAGTTCCCCTGCATCATTTTAGTGATTGTAGTTGATTTCAGCATTATGAACAGTATGATCATTGTATTATTTTTGACGGGCATGATCGGAATGATTCTGTTGAGAACTCTTCATAAAGATATTGCCAGATATAATCAGCTCGATAATGCCGTAAGTTTTTGGATTTTTCCGTAGTTGAAATACCGTTTTTTATAAAATTTTGTTTTGGAAACTAAATATATGTGACTGCATGAACTTTTGCTCTTGTTGCGCTCCTTCCATGAATTATATACCTTTTCCTGTTTTTGGTTATATAACCGCGTTTTCATTATCAATAGGAAGATGCTATTGAAGAGTTTGGCTGGAAACTGGTCCATGGTGATGTATTTCGTCCGCCCAGGCGCGGAATGCTCCTCTCAGTATTCCTGGGCTCGGGCTCACAGATCTTCTGTATGATGCTGATTACACTTTGTGAGTTGTATTTTGTCGTGCTTTTCTAAGAAAACGTGAGGAACTTGTATAGCGTAGAAGTCCTTACCTTTGTTTAGCCTAGTATGTAGTTTATAAATTTTCGCTTCGTAAGGCTAATTTCTTATTAACTTTGTTACGTGCAATATGGAAAAACGTTCAATTTTGAAATTATACGCGATGTTTCCGTTCAATTTTGAATGGTCTTATCCTGCAATTTCGAAAATGCATGGAAACTGCCATGCAATTTTGAAATTGCATGACGTTTCCGTGAAATTTTATAATTGCACAGGCCGAACAGTGCAATACTGAAAAATTTCTAGCCTGTGTGTGTGTGTATTGTATAAATTTTAACTCTCAAAAAGGAACTATGGACTATTTCAGCATGTAGTGACTTTGGAAACATCGCTCAATTTCAAAATATTTCACCCTTTTTAATATTGCACTTATATATATAATATGTACATAATATATAAGAGTGTGACAGCTGGCAAGCTCTCTGTTATCAGCTCTCGAGCTCTCTAACGGCCCGCCCACCCCGCAATTGCGTACCTAGTGGACCTCCCGCAAATGTGACCTATCATTCGACCCCCTCCCCATAAAGCAGACCCATCATTTTTCAACTGAGGAATGAAAGGTCACATTTGCGGGGGGGATGGTGGCTTACGGTAGAAAAGAGTGAGCATACGCAATTGCGCACTGTGTACTGATTTGCGTAGGTACGCAATTGCGCACTGTGTACTGATTTGCGTAGGTACGCAATTGCGAGGTGGGCCATTAGCGCGCAGAGCATTGCTCGAGAGCTGATTATCCATTGTCCATAGTCTACAGTCCAGCATATTCGATAAAGCTAGAAAGCACAACGCCTCCGTGCGTCCAATTTATGTCTGCTTTGAGCTTTGAACGCAAAGATTCCTTTGAAGTGAGCATACACATTTGTGGGGAGGTTCAGGTTAGCCGTTAGCGAACAGAGTATGTACCTGCAGCTGATGTCAGAGAACTTGCCAGCTGTCACACTCTTATCTATTATGTACATACTCTTGATAACATCTGAACCTAAGTATTTGTCAACTTATACATAGTCCATGGATTTTATGTTACCAAGGATTTCGAAATTTTTTTGAATCTTTTAGTTATTTCATTTTCTAATTACTCAGCAGTCTGTCCTGCCTGCTGCTTTAATAATCAAGATATTCAAGACTGTTGTTGGTTTATTTGTTTGTTTAAGCCTTTTAATTTTGTTCTTTCCAGTTTTTGCCTGTTTGGGTTTT
>JASAND010029587.1:0-28164 GCA_030248195.1 Trissonchulus latispiculum | reverse complement strand
ACGTATTACGGGTTCTACGTAGGGCTGCGAGCCTGTGGGATCCTGCATCGATCATGTCCCGCCAGTAAGTTCTGGAATAGAAATTGGTATTTTTCCTCAAAACTCCCGAGTGCTGGTACCACGGCTTTGTCTGAACAATTTCCTGTTCCAAAATAGGCCAGTACCTGATGCCTGTACATACTGCTGATCTGTCTTGCCTTACCCCGTGTTGATCAATACAGTCTTCACATACCACTCGGCCGATCAGCGCCAGGTATTCCGTTTTCCATATTATCACCCTACCTGGTGGGCTGGGGGGGTGACTGCTCCTCAGCGGGGGCAATACAAATCTTAGCTAAGCTTCATGATTCAGTAACTGCAAAGTCCTCACAACTTCACGATTCAAATGTTGACCTACTCTGCGTGATCTCCAGGTACTGCTAAAATGTGGTCGGTTGGGGAGAACAAGACAGACAAACATTAATCTCTAAATGTTCCTTCCAACAATCTCATTGAAAGTGTAGACCGAAAGCCTCTTCGAGCCTAACTAGTTAATAACATAGCAAACACGACTGATTTCAAACAGCAAATTTTTAAATAATCAAAAGTAAAGTGAGCCAGGCTCAAGGAAGAGCTCTCTGTGTGTGTGTGTGTGTGTGTGTGTGTGTGTGTGTGTGTGTGTGTGTGTGTGTGTGTGTGTGTGTGTGTGTGTGTGTGTATATATATAATATGTGTATATATAATATGTGTGTGTGTGTGTGTGTGTTTGTGTGTGTGTGTTTGTGTGTGTGTGTGTGTGTTTTTGTGTTTTTGTGTGTGTGTGTGTGTGTGTGTGTGTGTGTGTGTGTCTATCATGCATGTCACCTCCTCCCAAACTCCAAAACTTGGAGTATTGACCCTGTTCGGTTTCCTGGGAGCAAGTCCTCACTCTTTGGGATCTTTTCAGGTCGTCCCCATAAATTTCTGGGGCACATTCTCATCCCAGCATTTTCAGTTCACGAAATCACAGTTCCATTAACGACTTCAAAACCAACACTGCAGAATGGAGAGAGACAACAACTGAAACGATCAAACCACAAGTGCAGAAAATAATTCAATTTCAACGACTGTACATTTTTATACCTAGTAAATAAGGATCAAAACAGAAACAGTACGAAACTAGCTACCACAAAATGTCAAAGTACCAACAAACTAGTTACAGACAAAAGTCAGCTGGGTCACTATTAGATTGTAAACAGATGCAGATACAGTCTCAAAGAGCATACTCAACTTTCAACCTTATATTTCTTGTAGTTACCTGACTACTGACTTCCTTCGCAATTTGCCTCCACATATATATTGAAAGAGTGTTGCTCACTGCATGCGAATGCCATAAAACTTCTCAAAAGTTTGGCGGGGGGTAGCTGCAAATCCCCAAATGGTATAAAGAAAACCTCGTTTTCAAAGTTGTTCACAGTTGTTTGGCTTCATTCTGATTGGATACGGTGCACCTGGGACGATTTTTGAATAAAAACTACCGTAATTTCCCCCCCACCACCCCCCCCCCCCCCCCACCCAACGGCTCTACCGTATTACCCACCACCATGGGAACCTTCTTGCCTGGCTATCCCCCCCACCACCAAACGGGGTTACCGACTCCCTGTCGACTTCAACGAGGGAACATTCGCGTGTTGTGGTCGAAGCATTTATGTACGTTGTCCATATTTAAAGTGGTTTACTCTTCTTAATAATAGTGTACTATGTGACTTTTAAGTCTAGACAAACTTTTCTATACAGATACAACCTACAGAGTTGGACTAAAGATTATATTATGTTTATTATTGTTACTATTATAATTATTATTACTATTATTATTATTGTTATTATCAAGAGCACATAATGATAAGAGTATATCACCAGTAGTCAATTTATGTAATCCAGCAGCTCTCTGCCGAGCACGTCTTGCAGCTTCTATCAGCTGGAGGACCAAGAAGAAGAAGCCAGCGGAAATTTTCTCCAAAATGGGTACTTGTACCCACGAAACCGTCACAACCTTGCAGGTTACAAGGAAGAGGTAGTTCAGCTTTTCACCGCCATTGAAAGCCAAAGAATTGGTCTGCGGGAACCACGGCCCTCTAATCTCGAGACAGACACTACACACAAGGGTGCCACATTGTATCAGCTTATTTCTATGCCTGCTCTCTACAGTCTTACCTCGTCTTGAAATCGTGTCGAATTTGGTCATTTTATGGTTTCTCTTGAGATTTGTTAAATTTGGCAATACTTTTGGGTGTACAAATAAAGTTTTAGTGATAAACACAGTATTGGACATGTCAATGAGTTCAAGTTTCGTAATGAACAATACAATACATTTTCGCAGTGATTTTCAGCACAATTCTGCAGTGGAGTCTAAGTATCAAGAGCCATAGTGGGCAGTGTCAAGCGTCAAGTTATTAGCGGCCAGGGATTGCACGCCTACCGGGGCCCGGGACCCCAGTGTACTCCCACAAATGAGAATTTCGGTACACATTTGAAAATATCACTGCTTTCAGATTTTAAACATGTCAGAAGAAAAGTTTCTGTCTTATCAGCAGCTGGCCACTCCCTTGAGCTTCAACACATAAACATACAAGCGAATGATGGTACACAAATGTGTACTAGGTACTCATTTGTGGGAGGGGGTCATTCCTCCACCCCCCTCACTAAAACTAACTTTTTCCTACTTATAAAATCATAGCTGCATTTTCAGCTGCAGTTTTAGTCCGCAAGCCAAGATAATTTCAGTTTCAGTTTGAGTTTCAGTTCATAAGAAAAATTGCAGTTTCTAGCCTTGAAAATTAATATCAACCAAAATCATCAATACTACCAAGAGTACATAATAACTAAGAGTGTGACAAGCGCTGCACTCTTAGTTATAAGGCTGGGGACATCATCTGCATGTTAACGGCTGATCCCCTTCACAAATTAGACCCTTGTGACCCCTCCCACAAATGAGTACTTACAACACATTTGTGTACCTTCACTCGCTTGTATGTTTATATGTTGAAGCTCGAAAGTGGCCAGCTGCTGATAGAACGTTTTTGTCTTCAACACATACAGATACAAGCGAGTGATGGTACACAAATGTGTACCAGGTACTCATTTGTGGGAGGGGTCACTGGGGTCTAATTTGTGTAGGGGGTAAGCCGTTATCGTGCAGATCATGTCCCTGGCCTTAATAACCTAGTGTGTGACGCTTGTCACACTCTTACTTATAATGTACTCTTGATACTACTTAGACTCCCACTGCAGAATATTAACGAAATCACTGCGAATGTATTGTATTGTTCATTACGAAGCGAATCATTGTCCTACATGTCCAATACTGTGTTTATCGCACTAAACTTATTTGTACACCTCTGCAAAAAAGTGTACCCAAATTTAGCTCGTCTCAAAATCTAGAAAACCATAAAATGTTAAATTCGTCAATTCGAGGAGCTCAATTTCAAGACGGGGTAAGGCTGTAAGGGAAGCAGGCATAGGAAAGATTGATAAGCCTGATACGTGAGTCAGCAGATGGTCCTGTGGTGTAGTGGTAATATGTCTGTCTCGAGATTAGAAGGGCCGTGGTTCGATCCCCGGCTGGACCAATTCTTTAGTTTCAATGGCGAGTGAAAAGCTGAACCTACCTCTTCCCTTGTAACCTCTAGGTTGTGGTTTCGTGGGTACAAGGGTACTTGACGCCACCCGTTTGGGCTTGTCCTTGGCTTCTTCTTCTTGGTCCTCCAGCCTGATAGAAGCGCTACAAGGCGATAGCGTGCAGAGCATAGTTTTTGCTCCCATTACATAGAATATTCCTGTTGTTATACTCTTATCATTATGTGCTCTTGATAATAATAATAATAATAATAGTAATAATAATTATAATAGTAACAATAATAAACATAATAATATAATCTTTAGTCCAACTCTGTGATTGCGCTAAATAAACATAGAAGAAAGTTTGTCTAGACTGACTAAGAGTGCATAATTGCACTATTATTAAGAAGAAGAGTAAGCCACTAGAGGGCTCCTCTTCTTGGCATTGCGTAAAGGTGCTTCGACCACAACACGCGAATGTTCCCTCGTTGGGGGGGGTCGACGAAGTCGACAGCGCATACCCCCCGTTTGGTGGTGGGGGGATAGCCGAGCAGAGGTTCCCGTTTGGTGGTGGGTAGCCAACAGCCAATCACATTGCAGAAACCCCCCCGTTTGGTGGGGGGGGGGGGGTGGTAGAGCAGCGAATTACGGTAGTTTTTGTTCTATTCAAAAATGGGTCCCCGTTTTGGGGGGAGTCGCCAACAATCAATCAGAATGAGCCAAACTTAGCCTGCTTGAGCAACCCCCCTCAAAACGGGGACCTCTTTCAGCCACCCCCTCCCCCATCAAACAGGGGATCCCCTTTTGGCTACCCCCCCACCAAACGGAGGGGGGTATACCTGTCGACCCCCCACTAAACGGGGTACATTCGCGTATAGTGGTCGGAGCGGTCTTCTCTAGTAGCTTACTCTTCTTCTAATATATATGTGGAGGCAAGAAAAGTTAGAATGGTGCGAGTCAGCTAATATGGAATCGAGATTGGCCTAAGAAATAGGGATCTAAGGTTGAAAATGCTGAATTGAGTTATGCTCTTTGAGTTATGCTCTTGTTTTCTAATTAACTTTGTTTGTATCTGCATCTGTTTACGATCTAATAGTGACCTTTGACTTTGTCTGTAGTAGCTAGTTTGTTGGTACTTTGACTTTATTTTGTGGTAGCTAGTTTACTGGTACTGTTTCTGTTTTGATCCTTATTTACTAGGTATAAAATGTACAATCGTTGAAATTGGATAGTTTTCTGCCTGTGGTTTGATCGTCTGGTTGTTGTCTCCATTTCTGCGGTGTTGGTTTTGAAGTCGTTAATGGAACTGTGATTTCGTGGCTTTGGAAATGCAAGTTTAAAAAGAAAGCCCACTTGGAAATTTATGGGTTTATTTACGAAAAAGATCAAAATTTGGGGACTTATCTCCCCAGGAAACTAAGTGGGGTCAATGCGTCCAAGTTTGGGATTTTTGGGAGCTTCCTTCACCCTCGAGAGCCGAGTTCATAGGTCACAGAGGACGCACACACACACACACACACACACACACACACACACACACACACACACACACACACACACACACACACACACACACACACACACACACACACACACACACACACACACACACACACACACACACACACACACACACACACACACACACACACACACACACACACACACACACACACACACACACACACACACACACACACACACACACACACACACACACACACACACACACACACACACACACACACACACACACACACACACACACACACACAAAGCCCACCACAAAAAACCATACCCCCAAACAAGGGTAAGACTACTTATGCTACCCCCCCGACACAAAATTAGAGGTATCCTACTAACGGGGCGCCACGTCTAACCAAAAACAACCACCCAGCAAAAAGAAACACACCAGCCAACTAACCAGCTAACTAACCCACCACCAGTATCAACCAACACACAATAGTTTTCCAACTCCACCACCCCCCTAAGAAAACCCCAGATAACCCAAGCGCATCATAAACCCAGGGCCCCAGGTGCCTTTACCCTCCCAGCCTAACCCAAAACAATCCCCCCCCACCCCCCACCACTACCCGGCACAGACACACCAACCTTAACTTATACCGCCTACCACCAAACGGCCCTCCACTGGGGATCCAATTGGAGGACCGACCCAACCAGCGCGGTCTACCCCACCCCCCTTTCCGCACCCCACCACCCCAGTCCCACACTAACCAAGCAGACCAGAAAGCAACATAGCACCAGCGCGACCAAAACCTTCAAAGGAGGGACCTGTGCCCAGAGATGTTTATAAGCAAATCAATGGAGTCAAGAACAGACCTAGTTGTCTTGACTGTCGTTAACGTATTGGACGCAGACAAGAAGCCATGGTCTAAGTTGAACCTATCGACGAGACCGTTCCCTTCAGGGTGATATGGACTTGTAGTCTTCTTCTTGATGCCTAGAGCGGTGTACAGTTTCGACGCAACTTCTGGAGGTGAATGCGGAACCCCTATCTGTCAAAATACTCCCAGGCAGCCCAAACGTCGTGACATAATTTAGAAGGCCGCTCCGACCACTATACGCGAATGTACCCCGTTTAGTGGGGGGTCGACAGGTATACCCCCCTCCGTTTGGTGGGGGGGTAGCCAAAAGGGGATCCCCTGTTTGATGGGGGAGGGGGTGGCGGAAAGAGGTCCCCGTTTTGAGGGGGGTTGCTCAAGCAGGCTAAGTTTGGCTCATTCGGATTGATTGTTGGCGACTCCCCCCAAACGGGGGACCCATTTTTGAATAGAACAAAAACTACCGTAATTCGCTGCTCTACCACCCCCCCCCCCCACCAAACGGGGGGGTTTCTGCAATGTGATTGGCTGTTGGCTACCCACCACCAAACGGGAACCTCTGCTCGGCTATCCCCCCACCACCAAACGGGGGGTATGCGCTGTCGACTTCGTCGACCCCCCCCAACGAGGGAACATTCGCGTGTTGTGGTCGAAGCACCTTTACGCAATGCCAAGAAGAGGAGCCCTCTAGTGGCTTACTCTTCTTCTTAATAATAGTGCAATTATGCACTCTTAGTCAGTCTAGACAAACTTTCTTCTATGTTTATTTAGCGCAATCACAGAGTTGGACTAAAGATTATATTATTATGTTTATTATTGTTACTATTATAATTATTATTACTATTATTATTATTATTATTATCAAGAGCACATAATGATAAGAGTATAACAACAGGAATATTCTATGTAATGGGAGCAAAAACTATGCTCTGCACGCTATCGCCTTGTAGCGCTTCTATCAGGCTGGAGGACCAAGAAGAAGAAGCCAAGGACAAGCCCAAACAGGTGGCGTCAAGTACCCTTGTACCCACGAAACCACAACCTAGAGGTTACAAGGGAAGAGGTAGGTTCAGCTTTTCACTCGCCATTGAAACTAAAGAATTGGTCCAGCCGGGGATCGAACCACGGCCCTTCTAATCTCGAGACAGACATATTACCACTACACCACAGGACCATCTGCTGACTCACGTATCAGGCTTATCAATCTTTCCTATGCCTGCTTCCCTTACAGCCTTACCCCGTCTTGAAATTGAGCTCCTCGAATTGACGAATTTAACATTTTATGGTTTTCTAGATTTTGAGACGAGCTAAATTTGGGTACACTTTTTTGCAGAGGTGTACAAATAAGTTTAGTGCGATAAACACAGTATTGGACATGTAGGACAATGATTCGCTTCGTAATGAACAATACAATACATTCGCAGTGATTTCGTTAATATTCTGCAGTGGGAGTCTAAGTAGTATCAAGAGTACATTATAAGTAAGAGTGTGACAAGCGTCACACACTAAGTTATTAAGGCCAGGGACATGATCTGCACGATAACGGCTTACCCCCTACACAAATTAGACCCCAGTGACCCCTCCCACAAATGAGTACCTGGTACACATTTGTGTACCATCACTCGCTTGTATCTGTATGTGTTGAAGACAAAAACGTTCTATCAGCAGCTGGCCACTTTCGAGCTTCAACACATAAACATACAAGCGAATGATGGTACACAAATGTGTACTAGGTACTCATTTGTGGGAGGGGTCACTGAGGTTTAATTTGTGTAGGGGTCAGCCGTTATCGTGCAGATGATGTCCCCAGCCTCATAACTAAGAGTGCAGCGCTTGTCACACTCTTAGTTATTATGTACTCTTGGTAGTATTGATGATTTTGGTTGATATTAATTTTCAAGGCTAGAAACTGCAATTTTTCTTATGAACTGAAACTCAAACTGAAACTGAAATTATCTTGGCTTGCGGACTAAAACTGCAGCTGAAAATGCAGCTATAATCATCGGCTGAAAAAAACTTGTTGTTTCTTTTGAATGTTTCAAATACTTTCTTTTGTAATTTGATATACTTAAAAATTACAATTGTTGGTCCTTTTAGGATGCCAGCGCAGACCTGCTACAGCGGAAGCCAATGTGCTTCATCTGGAAGACATACCTGATGAAATAATGATTAAAATATTTACGAAGATTTTATGCAAATTGTCATGGAAAAAACGAGTTCCATTGGAACTGGTGTCCAAACAATTTCGACGCGTCGTGTTTCAGTCTTACTCCTATGTTGAGTCTTTGTACTTGGGTGAGTGGAGAGAATCTTCCGATGAGTCCTTTCCAGAAATAGAAACGAATGGAATATTCTACAGACGACTTGCATGGGCAATGAACCGCTTCAGTGGGCTAAAGATTCTATACCTGCTAAATGCTATCGATGCCTCCTTGATACCGTCGATCAAAGAATCCTTTCCACAACTGCACACTTTGGGAGTACGTCTGCTTAATCCCTCAGAAATTCTTAACCTGGCAGATTTTCCCAGCGGAATTGTTTTCCATCTGTATGAGAATCAGCCTCACAATAAGGGACAGTTTGTACCAGCGAAATGCAGCGAAATTGCTTCGTTTTTGACATCCCGTCAATGTCAGATATATTTATATTTGCATGAGAGGATCCTGCCCCCATTCTGGCGCAACCGGAGTAGAAAGGCTTTGAATTTTACTGTACCATCAAATATAATAGGGTTGACAATGTGGCGTGTTGCCATCGATATGATTTTTATACCACAAATGAGCAATGGCTGTCAGCTCAGATATCTGATTGCTCCTCGCTGCTATTTAGAAAGGTCAATGGTGTTGTACATAAGCAAGGCTTGTCCATTTTTAGAGGAATTGAACATTCTTCTAAAACAAGACTTATCAAAAGAAAAATCAAATTCTGAAAATGAACTATCCTACTTCCCTAACTTGAAAAGGTTAACAGTTAACGGCTCAGTATCTGATGATTTGCTGTTCCAATTGGCGAGTTCAGGTTGTCTCCTCCAAGCTCAGATCTATAATTGCGGAAATCGTTCATCTCCACTGCATATAGACATCGTCACGGATGCCGTCGTTGCTGCCAATCCCAGTCTAGAGCATTTAAGTTGTGGCAACCTAGTGGAACCTGACTGTGAAAGAAAAAAAGATAATACACCTGGTCATCAGTGCTGGAAGCAGCAATTTCAAATGTGGCATAGTCTCAAATCACTTAGCCTGCGTCCTTGTCTCCAAGACTTCAAAATCAACACAGATGGACTCTCTTTTATCGCTACGACGCGCCTATCCTTGGAGAATGTGATGATAGATTCTGACGTGTTCTGTCCAGTTTTGGAAATGCTTGAACTATTATTCGTAACCTTCACTCATGAAACAGCTGGATTCACGATTAGCCACTCATTTCGATCTTTAAGCATACATGATACAAAACATGTGAGACATGTGAGACACAAAGACAGAGGCTCCTCGCTGCGTCTGGATACACTGGAGATTAGAAGATTCGCCGACTCTGATGATTGTCGTTGGCTTGCCAGTATGGACGTTAAAACACTACATATTAATTATCTATACAGTCATGTTGATTACAAACAGATAGCAACAACATTGAATTCTTTTTCAAGTTTCGAACTGCTTACGATGTGTGAGGTATATACCAGAACTGCTTCCACTCTACCAGAAAAATATATTGCTGATTTTCTGAAAGCTTTGGCTGATTGTAGACAGGATCAGCTTGAGAAAGGGGTCTGTTTAAAACCTCTGCATTACGCAATCAGAGGCCAGGAAGGTCCGCCGAAGGAAGCCCTCAACCGCGCCAAAATGCGGCCGACAGCAGACGTTCAGCTATTACAAAACTCACATCCGTTTTTAAGACAAAGAAAAAACAGATATGATGAAAACGATAACTGTATCATTGAATGGACTTCTGAGACCACGGCTTAGAAACAAAATTTGAATGCCAAAGTCAGGTTTACAATGACATTTCCTTGGGCGTGTGTATATGTGTGTACCTTATTTGTGAAAATAAATGGAAAGTGAAAATAACAATGAAGTGAAACTAAAAACACGAGATTCTCACGAATTTTGCAGCTGCGTCTCAAACACAGCCACGGACACTGTAGAACCAGATAAGCGGTGTATGAATATGTGTAAATCGCAATACCACTAGTAATATGAAGAGTACATAATAGAATAAGAGTATGAAACTCTTACGCTACTATGTACTAAACATGCTTGACATGCTCGGGTCGCTAACTCGGGACCCCCCCGAAAGTCTCGGGGGGGGGGTCCCACCCTACACTAATTACATGCTTTCATACAAGTGTGTGTCTGCTCGCTGATTCGCTAATTAGCTTAGGCTTACGATAGGCATTTTATTAGTAATTTTTAATTAATTAATTATAACTTTAATTAGGTTAATGTAATTAAAAAACTAATTCGACAACTTTGTAGCATTTTTTCTGCTCTTTCCAACGATATAAAAATAGCTGCAGTCTATATTCCTACGAATTTTTGTTTTGTGCAACAATTTTTATATCGTTGGAAGGAGCAGAAAAAATGCTACAAAGTTGTCGAATTAGTTTTTCAATTACATTAAGGGGGGGGCTACTAAAATCGACTTGCCCCGACTTTGTCCGATTGGCCTACTTTTTGGCAAAGATGTAGAGCATGGGTGTGGTCAAAAAAATATCGGGTACTGAGATCTTAACTGCCTTCCAGCCATGTGCAGCCGTCGGGTTTATGTGCCCGACCCCCCGTTTTTCACAACTACCAACATAATTAATTAAAAATTTCTGCTGTATGCAAGACCGTAGCTTCAAAGTTGCCATTTGCAAATATGATTTGGCACATGTGCCCCTATCTGCGGAAAAATACTAGACGTCTGTATCTTATCTGCATCTCTGGGAATTACTCTTCAAAGTTGAAGTTTCGGCCAAAATTTGAAAATTTTTGGCTAAAGAAAGGAAAATTTTATTACTGGTGCGAGCTATAAAGCTGTAATTTGGCACAAAAGGAGGCCCTATAGGAGTACTCATTTGTGCCAAATGGCAAGAAATTCTGCCGTGTGGAAAAAATTTTTATGTCAACTTTAATCTTCAAAAATTGCCAAAATTGCCATTTTCAGTCTGTCGGATCCTGTGTAGAGGCTTTCTGCAGCCATGGAAGTCGCAAACCTTCACTAATCGAGCTGAAATCGTTTGTGGGTGTGTTTTCGACCACGCTGAGTTCAAATATCTAAAAAATTTTAATTTCAAAAAATTTGATTTTTTCGATTTCTTTCTGGGCTACCATTGCCCCAAAAAAGCGATTTTGGCAATTTTTGAAGTTTAAAGTTGACATAAAAATTTTTCCACGCGGCAGAATTTCTTGCCATTTGGCACAAATGAGTACTCCTATAGGGCCTCCTTTTGTGCCAAATTACAGCTTAGCTCGCTCGCAGCAGTAATAAAATTTTCCTTTCGTTAGCCAAAAATTTTCAAACTTTGAAGAGTAATTCGCAGAGATGCAGATAAGATACAGACGTCTAGTATTTTTCGGCAGATAGGGGCACATGTGACAAATCATATTTGCAAATGGCAACTTTGAAGCTACGGTCTTGCATCCAGCAGAAATTTTTAATTAATTATGTTGGTAGTTGCGAAAAACGGGGGGTCGGGCACATAAACCCGACGGCTGCACATGGCTGGCAGGCAGCTAAGATCTCAGTACCCGATATTTTTTTGACCACACCCATGCTCTATATCTCCGCCAGAAAGTAGGCCAATCGGACAAAGTCGGGGCAAACCTTTAGTAGCCCCCCCCTTAACCTAATTAATGTTATAATTAATTAATTAAAAATTACTAATAAAATGCCTATCGTAAGCCTAAGCTAATTAGTAGGCATGGGCACGGGTCCAAAAATTTGGACCCGGGTACCCGGTACTACCCGAAGCCCTATGTCGGGTAATTGCGACACTACCCGGGTACCCGGGTACCCGGGTACTCGGGTACCCGGGTACCCGAGCATTTTCGGGTACCCGAGAAATCTTTAACCCCTTTTTCGGATTTGGCCATTTTGAAATTTCACTTTTTTCATTTCACTTTTTTCACTTCTTTATTCACATTGGGCTTAGATTGGACATATTTTTATTCCTAAGTTATTTCAAAGGAGTTTTAAAAACTTAAAGTGGATTATGATACTAAGGCAGACGCACACCTGAGCGTAACTTTCGCAAAACTTAACCGATTTAGTTCAAATTTGGTATGGATTCATTTGAACGCATTTGTGATCGATCTGCAGCAAAATTTTAAAATTTTAAAAAATTTAAATTTTTAAGTTTTCTAAGGGGGGACCAAGGGGAATCAAAAAATTTTTTGTCTCCGATTTCGCTGAAAAGTTGCATATAGGGGTTTTCCGGGTCGCTGAACACGAATCTGAAAACCGTTCTTCGATACAGCGTTTCGTTACCTAGATGTTAGCTTACATGTTAAGCTTATAACTTTAGCTTATGCCGAGCCAACGAAAAGCTGTATCGAAAAATGATTTCAGATTCGTGTTCAGCAACCCGGAAAACCCCTATATGCAACTTTTTATCGAAATCGGAGACAAAAAATTTTTTGATTCCCCTTGGTCCCCCCTTAGAAAACTTAAAAATTTAAATTTTTTAAAATTTTAAAATTTTGCTGCAGACCGATCAGAAATGTGTTCAAATGTATTCATACCAAATTTGAACTAAATCGGTTAAGTTTTGCGAAAGTTACGCTCAGGTGTGCGTCTGCCTTAGTATCGCCGGACTTTCAATTAATTGTAGCGGTATCAGAAGCCGATGCTGATGCAGACAACATTGGTTTTTATTTTATAACCGCCCTCAGACCAGCAATTTTCTGAGTTTCGTACCACCGTTGCACTGTCCGTTTCCTCTAACCTTTAAATATTAACAAATTTTAGAAAGCGTTTGGATTATAAGAGCAAATCCCCATGACAAAGCTAAGCTAACTTCAACTGCTTGTCTCTGGAAATTTGAACAGCACAAAAGGCAGCAAACAAGCAAAAGCTGCACGAAGTACTAAGTTTTGCGTCGTTTTTATTCCTCTTATGTACCCAATTTCTTAATGAAACCACGTAAAAATAAAATGTCTTGGATAAAAAACTAAACTTTTGTGATCGGATACTACACTTTACTGACAACAAATGTAAAATTTTAAACTCACTCGCTCAATTAGTTGACTTATGTGTTGACATTATTGTTTACATTTTCCATTTTGATTTATTTTATAATTTTTTCCTGAAAACAATTGCTACTTTCCAATTTCCTTTCCCTCTCTCTGTCTTCTTGCTTTTGGAGTAACTTTACTAAACGTAAAACTGATGAGAGATGCAAGTCCTTTATAACTTTTATTAAACGTTTACAAGACATTTATTAAATATTCCATGAAATAAATTCATTTATTGTTATTACGATTCCACTGTATCCAAAGAAATTCAAAGTAACCATCTCCCTCAAGTTGGCTAAACTTTCTCAGTCACTAAAGGCGTGCGCATACCAAAGAATCATCCAAAAGCTACCTGGTTAAATGAATGTTCAAACAATCTGGGAGCATTTTCAGTTCAGAATTCAGTTAAAAAGTAGCTAAAAGCTGACAAAAATTGAAACCTAATGAGCGTTGGTCGTTAGTGAAGGAAGTTTTTCAACGTTGACCATGTGGCATTAAAGAGAATCATTAAACATTCAAGATCATATCAGTCACTATTGACACCATCTAATGGTACCTAGTATTGTTACTTACAGTTTAGCGAACAACGCAGAGCTGTGGCAAAAGACACTGATTTGATGCGAACCGTTTTGTTTGTATCTTGTGAATTTTAAGTTTTAGTTTAAGGTGGTGATTCCTTTTGGGCACAAATTGTTGGTTGGCGTCGCAAATCAGGATGAAATTTGGCAAAACTTTCCGAAATACATTGTTTTGGCGTTCTAACACCCTCCGCGCAATCCCGATTCAAAAATTCGAGATTTCCGATCAGGGCGGTTTTTCCCAATTTCTGAAAGTTTGGCAGCAGCTATACAGTTATGACTATATTCATTTGAAAGATCTCGTTGAGCTCCACATTTTTGCTTTTTAAAGCGACTTTCTATCTTTTCTCTAGCGTGCGATATAGCCGATTTTCTTGTTTTGGCGTCGAAAACTTGTCGTTTTTGCAGAAATCAAATAATCCATCATTGCTTGAACTACACAAGCCAGAAAATCAAACTAAGGGCGTCGATCTGAAGGTCTCACAGGGGCAAATTATCCGATGGATGATCGTCTTCCAACAGCTATCCCGTAGGCTGCTATCATGAAAAATGCAGTTTTTGCAAAAACACGACCAATTTTTTTCCAAAGATTGTGGAGCATTCACCATGCAAGTTGGAGGGCTGCTACTTAACAAATGAGTTCTGCACAAATATACCCAGGGACGTTTTTTTAGTTGCCCCGATTACTGCTTTCTAGCTAAAGTAATCGCTTGACAAATTTGGAAAAAGTAGGCAAAATACAGGTTACGCACACATTTCAGCTTATTTCTCTATAACGAAGAGCGATTTCACAATAAATAAAAAAATCGTCCCCAGCTATTTGATGGAGGTATCGAATGATATAATCGATGTCTCGCGAAAAAATTTACTTGAGTCTGCAAAAAATCTGGAAAATTAAACTTCTTTTAAAATGTGTTAAAAATATTTTAGAAAAGCAACATTTGATTCATAGCATGCATTAAAAAGAGAAAATGTAAAGCTACATTTTGATATAAAAATGGGTTCTTAACTCCAAGTAATGGACGAGTAATAATGGTGCAAACATTTGTGACCAAAGGGAATCACCACCTTAAGTTGAGTTCATTATGACTGCTCCAACAGAGTTTAAAGAAAGAAAAAGTTATTAGAGCAAGGTAAATTTAATATTTTAAAGACAAATCTAAAAATAGAAAATTATAAAATGTTTGAAAAATACTAGGACTAATTCCTCTTCCCATTATATATGTTTTTCTGTTGTAGTATCTTTTTATAATAGTAAATTTTATAATAAACCGAAAAATCTTCGGTGGTTACAAATTTTGTTAGCCAAAAATTTTCGGTGGTTGAAAATTTTTTGAGCCAAAAAATTTCTCCAGATCCAGATTTGATCCAGTTTGATCCAGATTAAACCGGTTTTATCCGGTTTTTTCCGGTTTTAACTGGATATCGGGTACCCGAAGCAGGACCCGGGTACCCGAAAATTTTCGGGTACCCGGGTACCCGACTACCCGTGCCCATGCCTACTAATTAGCGAATCAGCGAGCAGACACACACTTGTATGAAAGCATGTAATTAGTGTAGGGCGGGACCCCCCCGAGACTTTCGGTGGGGGGGGGGGGGGTCCCGAGTTAGCGACCCGAGCATGTCAAGCATGTTTAGTACATAGTAGCGTAAGAGTTTCATACTCTTATTCTATTATGTACTCTTGGTAATATGAAAGAAAATAGAAGATAATTAAATTGCTTTGCAAAGTAAAACATTCTATTTATTTGAATCGTAACATGAGTATTTAAACAAAAGTATTCTCTACAAATCACAGGGAACAAAATATAGCGCGCTATAAATAATTAGCAGAACAATGTACATTAATTGCAGCAAGACAGTTTACGTTGTTTAGTTAATATAGCACCGGATCATCTCACTGAAATAGCATTTTAAGGGGGGGGGTCCATTTTTGGCCGATTTTTCGAACATCTCCGATTTCGCTCATTTTCACATATATTGTTCCTTGAGTGGGATATTTTAACGAGTTTTCGAATTAAACTCGTATCTCTTTCGCTTGTTGAGTAATTTCACCTCAAAGTTGGGGTCTGCATGTGTTAAACATAGGGAACTGAAAAAGTTGTGATTTTATTCTTGCGCCAAAAAGATCTCTCGATGAACGTTCATGAAATTGTACAATTTTGTATTTAGGTTGTAGCTACGATCATGAACTGCGGTACGCTGGAAGTACAATTTTGATTTAGGCCCCTAAAATTTTTTAAAACATTTTTATTTATCGCAAACAGTGAAAAATCGTCAAATTTCAACGTTTCTTGCAGCTGAAAAGTGGGGTCTTCTGAAACAATTGTAAATTTCTCTAATTCAGAGGCCTAAATAAAAATTCTAACTCCAGGGTTCCGTAGTACTTGAAGTGGCGGTTCCATTGATACCAATGGTTCCAATGTATGTTTTTCAGTTTCGAGATCTTTTTGGCGCAAAAATGTGTAATGAAAGGACTTTCATTAATAGTCAAAATGGATCAAAATTGGTTAACCAGTTAATTGTTTCAAAGAACGAACAAAATCCTGTTAAATAGAAGATCATTGCATTGGTTATGCTTCATCATGTTTGCCGGAGTTAGAGGTCCAAGTTCATATTTGTATAGATGTTTTGTATTTGATAGAAAATATCAGAGTTGCCAGACTAAAACCAGCAATTAATGTCCCAGTCTTTACCCAAAGGTTGAATTAATAATAGAAGTAGACTCGTTTAATCGCCTTAATGGAAACATCTCACCATCTAAAATACTAAGAATAACAAAACGCACAGATGAAACTGATAACAAAATCAAAGAATCTGTTGATCAGAGTGAATTGGCAGGAGATCTAATTGAAGAGTGGGTACTCTTCTTTCATCTGGAATTGGTCCGGGATGGGACCTTTTCAATCGTATTGTCACCCATGGTGGTTAATAAATCTATGCCAAAGCAATTTTAGTTCTAATCACAGAAAGGAATTGCGCAAATTTATGTTTACAGTTGTAGATATTCTCTAAAGTGCAGTTTTATGGCTAGAAAATGCCACATATTGGAAGATAGTCACTTAGCTAGGCTTAAAATAGGTAGATAGGTAATTATTTAATGTGAAATGAGCTTATTATTTGTTAGTAAGGGTTATATTCATTAATTGGTAATAATTAGGCTTGAATTGGTCAATTTTAATAATTTTGTGCTGAAAAATAACTTAAGTTCATTGGAAAGGCAATTTTCTCCCGATCCCAAAAATGCAATCCCCATTTTTTAACTCCCAAAAATGAGTGAGTTATTAACGAAAATGTTTTAGTAAGATTACTTTTAATTTCGTAATCTTACCTCTTTAAAAGGTTTACCTCAAAATTTGGTCCTCACCCACCTTTGTATTAACTTTGGGAACTCCCTTTTTATTGTCTGGGAAGCCGCCTCCGGGCCAGAAAAGGATGTGAGCTTACACCCGCGAACACACTCAACTTGAGGAGCCGTTGGGTCTTTTATGCCCGGCTCAAATTCACTGCCTAGGTTTAAAAATTAGGAATTTTGCATTGTTGGCCTTCGGGCCCATTTTTTATATAATATGTGATTTTTTGGCCTTCGGGCCCTTTTTCTTTTTTTATGTGGCCAACTGGCCTATTTTTTCCAAGCCACGGCCCTAGAGGCCAGTTTTGTATTTTGAAGAAGGCCCTCGTGGCTATGGGGGTTTTGTAGTTTACGGGATTTTGAGTGGGGACCTCACCTTTTGAGTCTGAGATAGAGGGTCCCTTAATTACGACCCTAAATTAATTAAGCTAGTATAGGGATCTTTCCACCCCACAGCCGGTAACTAGGTGTTGCCGGCCATATTCTGTAACGAAGGCGCTAACGACCTAAAAGTCACTGTTCTTGTAATTGTTTTATTTTTAGCGTTAGGTCGGCTTCAAAATTATCAGGTTTCTAAAATATAGGACATTCTCAAACTGAATCTAAAACCTTTAGTTTTTACGTTATTTTGTTAATTAACAATTCTGAGTTTTGGGGAGGAATGGCCGGCTTCCTCTAATCAGTAAATTAAAATATGTTTTCTACTATCTTGTTTAATAATAATTGCTTAGCAATTATTATTCACTCAGGCTTTCACAAAGTTCTAATCAAATTTCTGTTAAACAAGGAAAACATTAGGTTTTCCTAAATTCGAGTTACCAAGTTCCAAAGTTCAAATTAAATAAAACAGCAACTCTTACAGAAAATTCCCAGAATGTGCATAAACCAATAGTTAGGGAATTACCTAGAATTTAGATTAGAAATAAGGAAATTTGTAGTTAGGATTGTTTCTATAGTTTATAATTGTACTGATGTTTAATAATTATGTTTGTTTTAAGGAGTTAGAATAGCTAAGTTAGAATATGTGAAAGTGTGTGTGAATGTCTGTTCTGTGTATGTCTGTATGCGTGATGCAGATCACATAAACTCCTTCTGTTCGACGAAGGTTGTGAGAACTGCAAGAATGAGAACGAAGAAGCAAATTAGTGTGTGTGATGCGTATGAAAGTGTGAAAATGAGTGTATGAATGAGGCAACTCATGTAAATCCCTTTGTGCGATAAAGGTCTTGAGATTTGCCGGGTATGATTGACCTTGAGATTTTAGGCAGGATAAAGGTGTAACTGATTAGCAGTCACCAAAATATTAACGATACAGTACGTAAGTGTGAATGTTGCATAAATGTTGTATAAGTGTGCCAGCAGCGGCACAGTGTGAATGTTGCATAAATGTTGTATAAGTGTGCCAGCAGTGGCACAGTGTGAATATCGTGTAAATGTTGTATAAATGGGCCAGTAGTGGCACGGTATGAATGTTACGTAAGCGGATACGTGTTGTAGTTAAGTTTGTAATGAATTGATGGTCATTTGTTGAGTGAAGCAATTGGAGGTAAAAGATAACTTTTCGAGTATGAGTGAGTGATTTCTCTGCTCCAATACCCGTGGTGTGACGGGCATTACGAAATAACTACCTAAGAGTCAGATTATAAGCAGGAAATTACGCAGATGGAATTTAGATCTGGTTTAGTGATGTACGTGAGCTCAATCGAATGGGATGTGTGTTGGAATGAGGTTACAAACAGTATAATTGGAATATAAATGGAAATATGCAAATGAGGTAGTGATTCTGGGCCTAGGGTCACGGGGACCCCGGATTAGGTCCTAAACAACAGGTATTGTTCAGAAAGTCCTCGATTCGTCCGCGTAGGCAACCCCATGTAATTGGGCGGGCGAATCGCAATAAAAGGACACAGTACTTAATCGAATTACTTAACGATGCTCTCATTTCGCTGGAAATTCAAATCTCCTGTACTTTCGGTCAAAATTACCTAGGAATACGTAAGGAATTAGTTAGGTTAACATTGTCATTAATTGTTGTAATTGTGATGCTCTCTGCCTGAAAAGTACGATTATTATTATTCTTGTCTGCAGGGGGTAACGGTGTAATCTTCATGCCCACCAAAAGTAAGGGTTCCAAAACTACCAACTAGGAACGGCGTTACATTTAACGGTTCAGTGCTCGTCAGGGTTAGTTACCAAAGATGGTCTCAAAAAGCAGTAAAAAGGGTTTGATTGGTTGTTTTTAATATGGGTTTTGGTCAATGACTCGAGTTATTGAGGTTAAATAGACAATTGGCCAGCATCTTGAACGGCAGTATGCAGGAAACAATAATAATCCTAAAATAATAAGTACATTACTTAGTACGTACGATTAGTAGTTAATGAGTATTAGACTATCTTCCAATAACAGTAAAATCGACGTTTATGCACAAGTTCTTTGTTGAGTATGGAAATCATAGTTTCGAATCAATCTATGCAGGAAATGGGTATTTCCTGCAGTTTGGGACCAGAAATCGTCCTAAACTAACCAAAACTACATTTATGGTGTCATTGCTGTGCAATAGCTAAATCATGGACGTAACCATCATATTGATCTAAATATTGGGCTCTTACTTGTAATTAGAAATCCAGAATTACTGGAACTCAGTTGTTATAATTCTGGACAGTACAGAAGCAGAATGTTGGTTACAGAAACGCGTTTAGTTACAATTTCCTGCACAATAGTGCAGGAAATTGCTCAAAATATTACATCCTGCACGCGTTATTCTTTAAAGTCGGAGATGACATAAAGCCTTCAAAATTTCACACTAAAATTAGCAAGGTTTTGAACGTTTCAATTAATTCAAGATGACAAGTTTGTGCTCAAGATCTGAAAGCCAAAAGAGTGAATAATGGTTGCTGGGTCCGATTCCCGCACCATAACTGTGTAATTAATGGGTTTTAACCCATTTGATTCAGGTGCGAAGTCGAAAGATCTCCTGCCTGAATAGTCTGTCGTGCCTCTGGAAAGATAATTGTGATTAACCTGTTGGAATCAGTATTCAGGAGCCGGAAGCGCCCAGTCAAGTTGTATCAGTGGGATCGATAATTGGAACTAGTAACTGTAGGTGATCTAGTCTATTTGGAAGTGTAGCGGAACGTTTGAGGCAGAGACGAATCGTACCGGCATCGGAATCATTTGGTGACAATTAAAACCAACAGCAAAATTGTGGAAATTGTTAGTAAACTGAAAGTTTACTCCGGATTCTCAAATCTTGTAATCTTGAACTTTGATACATTATTTCATTGTCTATTCATTTGAAAATGATGATCTCCGTTCTTCTTACCTTATTGGGGGTGGATATCCCCATTGCTCTGCTTTAAAAGCTCTGTTACTATCTGATCTTAAGAAACCGTTAGTGGAGAAGAAATAGCAAGAAGACAGATCTAAACTAATTTAGAACTTTAAATTAATTGCTTAATTTCATATAAGGCTATCTCCCGGCACTACCCCACCTCTCCGAGCCTTGTATTAGCTGATCCTCTTGAATTGGAGTTGATCTGCAGGAACCTCTCCGATAGCAATCTCTAAAGTGGGCTGTGGAGTCCTAGCGACTACTTTGCAGCAACTGAGAGCTCACCCAAAGTCCGAGCATACCCTTCATTGTATTATTATTATCATTATTATTATTATTATTATTATTATTAACATTGTTTTTTGGTCCTTTGGTACTGTAAAGGACAGATAAAGAGAGTACACTAGCATAACACACACGTAAAGCACATAGGACACCAGTGGTCGAAGTGAGTTAGGTCCTAGAGTTGAATTATAGCAGAAGTAGAGATATAACAGTCACCTGAAGAAGAGTCTAGCCCTTTGCTGAACGTGTATAACCTAAATTATTCCAAGTCCACCCTGTAGAGAGAGTCTGGCAACTCTGGTATATTGACTGTTAATAATAGATTGTCAATATCTTTGTGTTTGTCACTTTATCATATTGCACAGTGTATTTAATAGTACTATTGTTAAATATCAGCAACTTCGAAAGGTTGAAATCAGTGCAATAAAACAGCCTCAACGTCCGGGGGTGTGGCTCAGTGGTAGAGTTCTCGACTGCAGATCCAAAGCTCGGTGGTTCGATCCCCGCCCTGGACACTTTTCTTCACATCTTTCAGATCCTGATTTCAACCTTTCACATTTGGCGACCGTGCCGTGTCCTTACCGCTCTGAGGAGATGAAGTCGTTTGTGATGCCTGGGAATTGTGGAATTGCAGGTCCTTGAGATAATTGGTTTGGTATATGGTGGTCCTCGTGGTGCTAAGGGTTAATATGATGGTTATTGGTTCTTGTGTGATTTGATGTGAAGGCTCCCGGCTTTGAAGATGAAAGAAGTAATATGGCCTCGGGTTAGGAGGCAGCCGGGGAGCCGCCCTTAGACCACATGGTACTTGGATTTGAGGACCGACCTGCAATTCCTGGAAATTCGAGGCCGAATTTCAATTAGCAAGGGGAGTATGTTAAATATCAGCAACTTCGAAAGGTTGAAATCAGTGCAATAAAACAGCCTCAACGTCCGGGGGTGTGGCTCAGTGGTAGAGTTCTCGACTGCAGATCCAAAGCTCGGTGGTTCGATCCCCGCCCTGGACACTTTTCTTCACATCTTTCAGATCCTGATTTCAACCTTTCACACTATAATCATTATTATATCTAGTAATCAGTTTGTCGATAATTGTCGCAAGCATAATAAACAGAGTGCAGTGTTTACTCGGGACTGTGAACCAGTAACTTACAGATCCGGTTGTGATCTTCCTTCTAGACGGTAAGTTTTGTCTCAGATCTCTGCAAGAGATCTGACTAAAACCTCTCACAGAAGAGAAGACCTAAGTTTGTGCCTTTGATCTGCGTGTCAAGGCCCTCTATTTGATTTCGGCAGTGAACAAATAGAGCGAGAATCGACCCCTCTCGCCGTTCTCTGTGGTTTACAGGCTAAACGAACTCACAGTAGTACCCCTAATCAGGTCGGCTGTAGAGATTCCCGATTTTGGCAAATCACCTTTCGGGAATCTGGTACATAAGTTTGCCTAATAGGGTGAACGCGCTGACCTTCTGTGTAACCAGAAATTGTCTGACCTAAGTAAGCAAAGTAAGCCAATACGGTTTAATAGCAAATCACATCAAATCAATCAGTTGGAAGCGAAAGAAATTTCCAGGTCAGTCAGTTCATTACACAGTAAACTACAATTTTTGGAGCCCCCAGTGAGGATCATCCTGTGAAGACAATCCTGTTGGAAAATCCACCAGTGAGGAGATTCCACGACCCGACGATTAATCATTAAGATCAAACGAGGATCACTCCTAACCTTGTCGAGAAGCCAACTACGACCATACCGATCAGTTCAAGAAGAGGATATGGATCAATTCAATCCCGCCGATGATGACGTCAACGGACCTCCGAACATGGGCACTCAACATGGACCTCCTGGTCCTCCGGGGGCACCCCCTCCTTTCAACCCGCAGATGCCACAATTGGTGTTCCCTCAAGTACCGATGGTGCCAAATGGGAATATCGAAGACCTGCTGGGCCAACTTCGGGATAGCATCCAGAATCAGGCCATTGCCGCCTCATACAGAGATATGCCCATCTACTCAGGAAAGGATCACGAAAGCTTTGATGATCATCTCGTTAATTACGAGAGATTCAGTCAGCGTCTCAATCTGGATGATTACCAGAAAGTCATGAACATTTCATCAACTCTCAGAGGCAGAGCCGCAGAAATTTTCAAGTGCATGCCCAGAGGCGCAATGCAACAAGATGATTGGGAAGCCTCTGTACGAGCCCTCAGAGAAGTCATGATCCCTCCCATGACTGATACCCACAGCTAAGCTGCTCAGCATTAGGCAGGCACCACACGAGTCTGTCGCGGATTATTCTCTCCGTTTGCAGAAATACGCCCGAATTGCGTGGGAAGACAGAGGAGATCCGGACATGCTAGAGGACATCAAGTTAAGAACCTTTCTCATCGGATTACGGAATGAGTTCAAGCCGCATGTCCCAATGGACACCGCAGATTATTCCCAAGCCTTTAAAAAGGCTCGAGAAGCGGAAGGTGTCTATCCTGGGGAAGGAACGCCTGCATTTCTGGAAGTAGATCCGGAAGCGGCCGTCTCAAACGTGAATCTCACAGGTCCCGTCCTTCTGAATACCATCAGCTCCCTGGTCCAGAGCACAGCCGTGCTTGCTAATGAAATAAAGGAAATCAAAATCTCCTCTCCAGAACAGTCAAAGTCTGCCCCTCCTTCCAGAAGAGGAAACGACAAGATTCCCTTCCCCAATGATTTTAGATGTTTCAACTGTGGAAGAGCCGGACACTCGAAGCGCGAATGCAGATCACCTGGAGGTGGAGCCTATCGACCCAGAACTGATTATCCAGGCCCCCCGCGTAACAACTACAATAACAACAACAGTGGGAATTCCAATAACTTCCGGCCCAATAATGGGCAGTCCAGATTTCCCCAAAACGGAAATGGAATGAATCGGAATTATAACGATCGATATCCACCCCGAAATGGATCTTCGGGACAACATCAACAATACCCTCAGCCCAGACCTCAGTGGAGTAGGAATGATGGACGGAATGCGACAGAAACTGTTCATGCTCCCTATGGATCCAGATTTGCGGATGTGGGTCAACAGAGGAATGCTCCTTCCATGGTCCAAGTCATTGGAGCTGAACCAGAAAGGAAAACTGCCTATTTCCCGCCTGAGAATTCCAGTTTGCCCACTCAGATTCTACAACTGGAACAAGAAATCAAGGATTTGGGAGGTCAATACTTCTCTATCCCTCCCTATGTGAAAATTGAACAACCAAAGGGGAAATCCACCTATACGTTGAATGCAGAAGGGGATTCTGCAGATCCAGAAACTGAGCGATTGGACCGAGAATTGTACTCTTTGCCTATGTACCAGAAACCGATGTCTATTACTTATCCTCGCACCCATAGATTAGAAGAACCACAAACCATAGAGTATGGTTATCCATCCCATGTGAAGAAAAGGCTTTCACAAGATTCATCAAGTTCTTCCTCTCCTCATGAGAAAAATCCAGAGAAAGAAAGCTCTTCTGAACAATCAAACAGTGAGACTGTCCAAATGACCATAGCACCGACGAGGAGATTTCCTGGGCCTTATGAAAAAGATCAGCGACAGAACCAACCACGTGGACGGTCATTGGGACGTGGACGAGGATTACAAAGAAGCCCTCGATGTCACGACTTCAATCAGGCATATCCTGCTCCTAGGTTTCAATCAGTTCCTCCTTCAGACGCCTTAGCCATCGGTTTGGGAGAAGCAGTACGAGAATTTAGAATACAACTTGGGCTATCCCCGACCCCACAGATTGGACCTGTTGTCAGTCATCAGGATCATGGAATCATCTCTCTTTACCCTAATACAACTCCTGCCGGTCCGAAGCCAAACTCTGGCATCGATTTGCCCACAGTGATGCAAAGTGCTCGAAAGGTTCTTGCACATGGTAGCATGGCAATGGATTTACTGCATGCTCCTTTAGTTTCCGAAAAGGAATTGATGGAACAACAGAAGCAAGACGACCAAAACCAGACGGAACAGGATCAGAAACCACAGATTCAGAGCCCCGTTGTCTCTCGAACAAAGCAAGAATGTCAGCCAGAACTTACCCCTGTTGATATGGGTCCAGTTGTGAAATTTGCTCGGAGAGTTCTGGACAGATTTGGAGAAATGCTCACTGAAGAAGAACTCTTGCGAACCCTAGATCCCAGTATTTTCATGACCCAAAATGGGTCACATTCCCCGGTCAAGATGGAATATCAGATCAGTGACCTTATCAAACACCCTGAACGAGGAAGATTCAAGATCATTGATCAAGAAGCTATCTATGAGGTCAGCAGAAGGATTTTGAAACGACTTGGGAGATCAGTATCCGACGAAGAATTCTACTGTTGCCTCGATAGTGATATATTGGAAGCTCCCGAAGAATCACCTCATGCCGGAAGATTGGATCTCTGGGTTGAAAACCTCCTCAGCACATCAATATCCTTAACCTGGAGACTATATGCAAGCCCACAAAGAAAAGAAGGATTCCCCTATCCCCTTGACATTGGGCCTAAACGATGACAACAAGGAAAATATTGATCCCTCCCTCCAGGACAAAACATTTGATCTATTCCAGGGAAAATCAATCCAGAATGATCTCATGGACAGCCCAACAGATACATCCAGCTCAGACATGTCAGAGGATTCAGATGAGGAACTGGATAATGCCACAAAGAAGCTGCGAACTCGAGAGGTCCGTGTGAACCTTAATACGGTTGAGCCCACTGTCATAAAGACCAGAAAGAACAGGAAAAGTAGAAAGAAAAGGAAGAAGGTCATTAAGAAGATAAAGAAGGCAATTGGAGAAATTCATATTCCTGAATCTGACCTCTGTCCCCAAGACATCAAGTTTCTCCGTAGACTTTTGAAAGATGTCCGAAGTAAGGAAAGGAAGCGTGCCCAAAAGGAGGAACGCCGCATCTGGCAGATGAAAAGAGAAAGAGAACGATGCTGGGAATCATATCAGCAGTTTTTGCTTGCCAGAGCCCGAATGGAAGCCCTTCATCCCGTCAGGAGAACAACTGATACTCCTGTTGTATCTAAGAGAAGAACTCCCACACCGACACGCAAGAATAATCTCAGATCAAGCTCTGTTCCCACAACAGTGCGATTGCCGAAGGAAGAGAAGGACCCGTCTTCCCCCAAGGAAGAACCTGATAAAATTTTTATGCCTAAACCACCTAACAAACTGAAGGGTTCAACTTCACTACCTTTTCCCATTTTAATAATGTGGATTGCCTTTGGATTAATGATAGCTATGTTGGTTCCTTGCATTCAAGCACAAGGAGATGAGGATTATTTCACTCAAAAGGCTAAGGCAATGAACACCATGGTATCTACCAAATGGGGATTAGCCCTATCCCCTAAAGGATTGATGGCAACCTACACCAAAACAGAATACGTCCCAATTCTAATCCATATGAAAATGCCCAAACCTCCTAGTACCAAGAGAATGAAAGCTTGGCTTTCTTTCTGCGCCCTTTGTGAGAAACATTCTGATGAAGTACCTGAACATTTGGTATCCAGATGTGATCAATGTGGACATAACCTTGAAAAAGATAATGGCGTGTCCTGCTCTGCCTGCCAAATACCCTTCGCCAACGCCACTAAACAAATGAGGAAACATTGTCAAGCCTGTACTACATATGGACAACGGGTGAATAATTGGCTTCGTGACTGCCCACATGAACTCCACCTAAACCAACTGATCAACAAAATCACTGAAGAATACCATGAGATGTATGGTGGAATACTTAACACTAGGTATTATTCATCTGTAATGAAGATCATCTGCGACAAAAGCCCTATTCTGTGTAACACCTCTCAACCCAGATATCAGGATTACAATGAATCTCTGTATGCAGATCATGGATACCAACATGTAAAATCCAAGTTTCCTCTCCAGAGATCTAAGCGAGCCATTGGGACCATTATTGGCATAGTCGGACTTGGCATGTCCATATCCAATACTGTTAATTTAGGATCCATAAAGGATAAGGTCAATGCTATTATTGAAGCAACACAGAAATTGGACGAGCAAGTGATTGCTCATACTGAAGCCTTGGAAAAGATAGTCGAAACGAATGAACAAGTCTACGCTTTCATGCATTACTCACTCCAGGAACTGCTTGGATTGATCAATGCTGCACGATGTGAAGCTCTGACCCTGAGTACTCAGGTGCATTACTCGTTGATTGTATCTAATTTCGAACATTCCCTTAAGCACAGTATTGATAGTGTCATGGCCGCAGGATTGGATGGACGAATCTCCCCTAGCCTCATCAACTACAAGATCATCCGTGATATAGTGAAAAATCACGCCCAACTTAACCAGACAATTCTGAGGGACGAACCTAGTCTGATTTATAGATTTGGGAAGATCTATCCTGTACGAATGGACATCAGAAAACTACTTTTTGGGTTTATTATGGAAATACCCACTCCCACACGAGAAGACGTGGCACCCATCTACGAGGTCAGCAATGTTGGATATAATGATCCCGCAAATCATGCCCAGATGAAGGCACCAGTTCCGCGTTTCGTCAGGCATGAAGTCACCCACCGAAGCTCCGAATTTTCTGAAGTCAAGCTCGGAGAATGCCAATCATCACCCGGCTTATGGGTTTGTGGACCAGAATCATTGATTTCAACGCCTCAATCAGCCTGTCTCAAAGCCATCGTTTCAGCCACACCTATCGATTCTGCGAATTGTAGACAACAGATGATGGTGAAAGTTCTAACTCCTGATACGGATTTTGCCTCCACACCAGCCGGTGTGTTGATCAGAACCAGCCATCCAGAGATTATGCTTACACAAACTCCTCAACTGCAACATGTGTCTCGAGGAGAAACAATCTCCGTCCCCAGTAACGGAGTAATATGGCTAGAGCACGGAACTTATAACCACATTATAGTTGGTGATCTGGTGCTAACCAGTGCAATAGAAGTGGTACAATACTCAGCACCTCTCATTACCTACAGAGTACCTTTTGAAGCTCCTGATCTAGGTGTGGTTCCTATTCAATTTACTGATTTGGAACGGGCAGAATACGAGAATAGAGCCGTGAAGAAATTGCTGGAAAAACATCATCGTACCGCACCACTTGTCATTCATCCGCTCAATATGAATGTCTGGACTGCCTTCATAATCATCCTAATTCTAATTGTTGTGGGAGTGATTATCACAATTTGGTTCTCTCCATGCATGGGCGAGTTCAGGAGTAACCTCCTCCAACGAATACGCGGCTCGTGTTTCGGTTTAGGACAACGACTGAGCAGATTTGGAACAGGAACACAAAGAATTCCCACCTCTCCGCCAACTTCACCTCCTAACAGCTCAAGTCCGTCCGGACCGCGTAGTCAATCACCCCTGCTTGAAAGACCACTACACCCAATACATGCCGTCACAGAAGGCAGAGCTAGAGGAGCTAGGCCTCGTTCCTATGCTCATGCCCCTGGAAGAGGACAACTTAGATTTGAAGATATCCCTCTAGA
>JASAND010029586.1:0-26556 GCA_030248195.1 Trissonchulus latispiculum | reverse complement strand
AAAGGAAGAGTGAGACACTCGACCGTTCCTAACTTTTAAACTTGCGATATGATGAAGGTCGAAATCTCGGGGGGTACCACTTACCGTTGTTAACCATATGTTTATATGCGTTTGAAATAAAACGCATCTGATTGGCTAATCGCCTACCATATGTCGAACTTACGTGTAAACGGATCCCCCCCCTCAAGATCTCAAGGTCCCAATTGCACGTACAAGTTTGTCAAAGCGTTTAGCTCTTCAATGATGGTTGATTTTAACAACGGTAAGGGTACCCCCTCCCACGATTTCGACTTTAATGTGCCGACCATATTGCAAGCGTAAAACATTAGAAAGGGTCGAGTGTCTCACTCTTCCTTTTATAGAGTCTTGGCAGCGTACATGTATACAGGTTATCGCAAAATTGTATAAAACAGAATTATATGTTATATACATTCGTATTATTCGTAATAGGGGAAATTGCCCTTAACGGGCAACCAACAGGTAAAATAGGGAAAGGTGTCAGGAGAGGGAAATTGGTATTCAGAAGATGACTTAGACGACACATACACAGTGCGTGCGTGGTCTATAATTGAGTAGGCATATATCTGCTGAAGTGAAATGAAGACTGAAAAAAATGCCGCTTCTCTGAAGTGCAAGGATCGAAACCAACAGCTTTGTGCGTCGGATAGGGAATCTACTGGGCGACTAAAATAGTCGAAACCAGCTCTGTGCGCCGAATAGGGAATCTACTAATACCATTAATCCAATTTCATTCAGGAAAATTTTCCCATCAGAAAACACGCAGAATGACGTAAGAACAAAGAAAAATCTGTTAAGGTTTGAATTTTATTATTAGCATTTTTGGATTTTCATAATCCTTTAATCTTTGCCGGTTTCCAACTTTGACAAGCTAGTAAGCTACTGCTCGCAGTACTTGATATAAGTTTTCATTTTCATTATCAGCATTATCTTAAAAATGCTTAATATGGGGGCTAGGTAGTGGGAGAATTAATATGAGCTTCGTCGAGCAACCCATATTCGCGGACTGAAAAAGTCATATATATACGTATTATTACACACCAGTGTTCAGATTTAGTTACGGTTCATACATAGTATACAACTCTGGTAAACGAGTTTTAATGGATGCAAACATTTCTTTCGATAAACTATTAATATTTACTGTGCATTTTAACCATTTATAAGAAGTCTATATATAATTTCAGGACTCTCTCCGACGATCTTCTATTTCTATTGAACCGCTAGCTTTACAATCATAGCCTTGGTTTTATTCTCGTTGCTTGAGGTAATCTAGCTCAACCAAATTACTAACGTATATATATACCTAGCTAATCTAACTTTCTATGCAAGCAACTTGTAGCGACTGCTTAACTGCTCGGACTGTTATTATTGACTGACGTTAATCGCATTCGATATATTATGGGAATCGCCATGGCGAAACGTGAAAGCCCGAGAATATGGGTTGCTCGGCGAAGCTGTGCCCATTTTAATTAACAACCAAGTCCTCTTCCTTTTTTGAACCTAGCCCCCATATTAAGCATGTTTAAGACTAGTCCTCTTTTGATTTGACCAGCAGTGCGCAAATTCAGATAAGGAGCTTGAACAATGCAATAGGCAGGGCAGAAGTGTGAAATATATATACAAGTACCACTGAATTCTAGCCACCGCTCCTAGCATCGCGGCAATCACTTTGTTGTGGGTGGTACAATGACAAAAGACGTTCGTCTCGCAAAGCGCTTTCATTTTATATATACCAAACTTGACCACTTTTGCTGACTTTCATTTTTGAGCCCCACCGGACCCAGTGGGGGTGGGGCACCCACCCACAGGCCGATGGAGACACTATTTGTGGGTGGTACAATGACAAAAGTTGTTCGTATCGCCAAGCGCTTTCATCTTATACCAAACTTGACCACTTTGGAAGACTTTCATTTTTGATCCCCACCCAACCTACTGGGGGCAGGGTATTTCTTACGACCCCCCCCCCGAAATTGACCTTCCCTCACCCGAAAATGCCTCCCCTCCGGAATTCGCCCCCCCAGCCTGATTTCGGGCTTCCCCCTTAATGAGATCTACATTTTTTCAAAAATGGTCAAATTTTCAAAAAAGTTTTCATAAAAATGGCTATTTTTAGCTTAAATCCTGGCGTTTTTGAGAACCTTTTGTGTTTCACCATGCAAAATACGCCAAAAATACCATTTTTGGCTCATTTTTGCAAAAAATCTCCCTCTCCCACCCGGGGAAAAATCCCTAAAAAATACCCCAGTGGGTGGGGCACCCATCCACAGGCCGATGGAGACACTTTTTGTGGGTGGTACATTGACAAAAATTGTTCGCCTCGCCAAGGGGTTTTATTTGATTCCAAACTTGACCACTTTGGAAGACTTTCATTTTTGACCCCCACCGGACCCCCGACCCCCAAGCTGCAGCAGGTCAGGGGTCAAATCCACCGACGCCGGCAGTATGCTCACCGTTTTCAGCGACCCCGATTTACTATATATGGCTACCACCCCAAGGCCGAAAAACGTCATTATTAGTGACTTTTAGGCCATTTCTAGTAAAAGTGGGACTTCGAAACTTTTCGTCAAAACAGGTGGAAAAATGCAAAGTTTGGGCCCATCTCCTGAAAGCTACAGAGCGAAATTAAAAAACACACCATCGTTACATTCTGTGCCTAGTCCGAAATATTCAAATAAAACAAACCAAACCGATCTAGCTGCTAGCCTGTGAAAAAGTCGAACACAACCGAAGTGCCAAAATAGCGAAAGTCCGACGTTGGGGCCTTGGCACAGAGCCAAAATTGGCAGTGTGCCAAAATGACCAAAAAGGTTGCATGGGAGGTACCCATAATTCCATCTTTACCGAATCCAACGATATGAAACTGTTGCCGCTACGACGTATATTGCGTGTGTTATAAGTTTTCAAAGATTGCCCTTTTTCAATAGGATTTTGACTTATCTACTAGTGTTGTTGCCCGGCCGGTTTTTTGACTCGGCCGGTGTCGTACATTATTTTGTCACCTATGCTAAAATGTCACCTTTGCTAATTTTTCACAAAAAGGCTCGTTACTTTTCCAATCTCGTTATTTTTAATAGTATTGGATAGCTCTTGCAAAGGCGATTGTTTTGATATAAAATAATGTGGTAATTAAGCTAATTATAGCTGCTAATTAATACTTAAAATTAACATAGGAAATTTTCAAATTTTAGGTGAAACCTATCATGTTGTATATCATTCGAAAGCTCTTGACGAGGCGGATTCAATGGGCTAACAATCAAACCAACAAATTGGCCTAGCAATGCGTAATACCTCCATATGTTACCAAAAAATAGATTTTTCGGCTGAAGTTTCGGCTAGCTTAACTAATTGGCTTAATTGTTAGCCCATTGAATCCGCCTCGTCAAGAGCTTTCGAATGATATGCAACATGGTAAGTTTCACCCGAAATTTGAAAATTTCCTATGTTAATTTTAAGTGTTAATTAGCAGCTATAATTAGCTTAATTACCACATTATTTTATATCAAAACAATCGTCTTTGCAAGAGCTATCCAATGCTATTAAAAATAACGAGATTGGAAAAGTAAGGAGCCTTTTCGGTGAAAAATTAGCTTAGGTGACATTTCGTCCTTGGAATGCCAAAAGGACCTAACTAGACCAAACTGTCAAAATGGCTTTTTTTGCAGAAATAGGTTTCTTTATGTGTAGAGTTTATTGTGGCAAAAGAACGTATCTGAACACGCAAAAATAAGGGAGATATAGCCGTTTGTCATTCTGCCCTATGTGCACATATGTTTATAGTTGGCATTTTATAGGGGTCTAAGTGACATAGGTCATTTTGACAGCTATGTTTACTACATAAGCTATGCAATTTTTTACATAGGCCTAATGATAGTTAGGTCCTTTTGCCACAAAATTTCTAATTTTGTAATTTTTTGTTCAAAATGCCTAGCTTTTTAGTAAATTAGCAATTGGTTTCTGTTATTCTTGAGCACTGACTCCTAACTACCATACATTCAAATTATTTCGGCAATGCAGACTTCATTTTTTAGTAGCCTTTACCAATTTTGAAAATTAACCAGTTTTGCACTTTGCTTGTATCTTATGTTGTTTGAATCGCGTCCCTTCGTTAGGTGCGAGCCTATCGTAAGGCTAGCCAGAGAATAATACATTTGTTTTTACTCCTTTCTGCCTCCACCGAACTTTATGCTGGTACAAACTCAAAATTGGATTTTATCCTAAGTCCGAGAAAATTTTATATCAAAACACTATATTTTCATAGAAATGAAGACCTGTGCAATGAACGAAACGATGTAAACTTGAGCAGAAACTGTGGCGTTTAGTATTCCCGCATTTTACCAATTAGAAATCAGTTAGGTCAAAATGTCATTATATTCCACGAAAAGAAAATTTTCATATGCCAAAGGGACGTAAGTGAAAATAATACGAAAAATAATATATATAAATAGTAATGTGCAGCGGGTTTAGACAGCGAACTGTTAGGATTGAGCTCCAGACATTTAGGATTGTGTACAGCTTTAAATTATTTAAATAACAAAGCTTCAAGAAAATATACATGAGTTTTGCCTTCGTTAAAATTTTCAAAAGGCCATAACTACAAATTTTGAGTTTTCACTTAGGTCCTTTTGACATTCCAAGGGCAATTTTAGCATAGGTGACAAAATAGTATACGACACCGACCGGTAACATTTTTGCCCTATTTTTCGCGTATTTTAGCATTAAAAGATGCATAAAGTTTTCCTGGTTATATATAACAAATAAAATCAAGTACATGTACATGTAGTGTCCTTTTTCGGAAGACCGGCCGGCCGGATTGGCGGCACAGCCGGCCGGCCGGGTTTTCCTCGGCCTGTCAACAACTCTATTATCTACACGCAGTTTTTTCGGTACCAGTATATTGAAATTTTAGGTCAAGAAGTGGTAATTTTTCAAAAGATCAACTTTCAAATTTGGAAAAATGACTTTTACTACGTTAAAGCAGAAGCCTGAGTCCGTCTGTCTGTCTCGATAATGAAAACGAAAAAGTCTCTATCAAGTACTGTGCGAGCAGTAGCTTGTCAAAGTTGGAAAGCGGCAAAGATCAAAGGATTATGAAAATTGAAAAATGCTAACGAAAAATCAAACCTTAACCGAATTCCTTCGTTCTTGCGTCATTCTGCGTGTTTTCAGATGGGAACCTTTTTACAAAAATTGTTCCCGCCCCCCACTTTATTGGCCTAGAGAAACCCAGGTAAAGTCACAAAATTACACTTCTCAAGCGTGCCTTACACGAAAACATAAAAACAAAAGACACTATATAACCATGTTCGAAAATTTTCAAAACAAGAAGTTTTGACCAAAACTTTTTGCTAACTTGTAGTACTTGTCGTGCGGGTCCAAACGCTATCAAAAATGTATAGTTTCGCTGAGTTAGTTAGCTGGCACGGGTTTCTATGGGCCGTGCAGAACACCCATCTTATAGCCAGAAAAGCTGCCCTTTACAAAAGTGACCTACACAGAAAAAAACAAACGAACCTGACTTTCGTCGCAATTTTGACTCTTTCGCGAATGTGAAAACTTCGTCATGGTTCTGTTACGTATATACATCTATCAAAATAGAATAACACAATGGATAAAGAATAATTATGAAGGCTAGAGGGAGGACCAGGACAGACTCTTACCGAACAAAACAGCAATTTCTTTCATCTTGAGGAGGAAGGTTTGACGGAAGGTGGCGGCCCCAGATGGAAGCTGGAAGCGACGACGACGACGAGGACCGAAAGTGGAACTGCGCCACTGTGGTGGTGGTGGCGGCGGCAGTAGATGTGGCGGAACCATGACCTCTCTTCCTTTCTAAAATACGTACAAACCAGGAGAACAATCAACAAAACAACAATACAAAGCAGGATCTATATATTTGCAGCATGAGAATTAAGTTGACAGCTGCGTCCAGTATATATACACTTCTCAGCGTGCCAATCGGGCGGGACCCTCAAACGCCAAATTTCACAAAACAGCGATTTTTCAAATTTTGCAAAATATGTCATATTATACATCAATCCTGGCATTTTTTAGGGTTTTGAAAGTGGGGGGGGCTTCCGAAAAGTGGGGGGGGTGAGTCCAAGGTATAAAATACCAAAATTTTTAGCGAAAAATTAGCATTTTTTAGGTAAAAACACAAAAAAATCGCTATTTTTAAGCTTAAAATTAACTTATAAGTCCATAAATTAGCTAAAAATTCAGAAAATTTTTGAAAATTTGACCTCAAAAACTTAATTTTTCGATACTTTTGGGCGACCCCCAAAAAAGTGGGGGGGATGAAAGTGGGGGGGGGGCTGCGAAAAGTGGAGGGGGACCCGAAAAGTGGGGGCCCCCACCCCCCCCCCTCCACTAAAAAAATGCCAGCAATCGAAAGCTCTCGTTGCAGGGATGAATTCGTCTCATAGAACTAAGGGTCGGAAATGCTTCTATTTTAAGTTAACCGCTGTTAAACGTTTCATTGCATCAGGAGGACCAAGGGCCTAGTTTTTTTAAAGGAGCTTCTGATCAAGCCCCTCCGGCTGGAAACTGTACGAAAATGTTTGCTTAATAGTTTTTAAAGGTGTATAACAAAATAAGCTAAAAGTTGATCTGCGAAAATTTGCCTCAATTGGCTGCAGCACTCTCGTGCTGGCTCATATTCAAATTGCACACAGGTGATGGCACATACCTTACGTAGAACTGAACGAAACAACTCAAAATTTAAACTTGATATGCACAACTTATGTGTGAAAATGAGCGAAATAATTCGCCTAGAAATAAGCCAGGGATAAAAAGTCTCCGATGGAGCATGGAAAATGCAATATGGGTGACATTGCAATATGATTCATCGAAGCTGGTCTATATTATTGCGCTTTTACTCCTCCTGGCATTCACAACCTTTGGTTTTAACCCATTTGATTCAGGTTGCGCGTGAGCTGGAAATTTCTGCAGCCTGAAATCAAATTGATCTGTTGACGTCAATATTTACAAATATAATTTCAAGATTCTGAGGCATTTTCCTTCTTACTGCTCACGAGCGGCCTGACTGTTCTTGTCTTGTCGCCTGGTTTACGTGGTTATCTCGTCCTTGTTCTCTGCTTTTCTTTTTTGATTATGCCTGGTGACCGTAGAGGAGCCGCAAGCTCGGCAAAGCATGTGAACTGCTCACTATGTGAGCTGCAGATTGGATCCAAAGACTAAACCATTAGCTGTCCTTTGTGCTGTGAAAATGCTTAGTATGGGGCTAGGTTCTAAAAGACAGGAGCACTAGGTTGTGAGCGAATTAATATGGGCACAGCGTCGCCGAACAACCCATATTCGCGGGCTGAAAGGTTGCCCCTGGAGAAGTCTCCCACCCTTACAGGGTATGGGGAGCCGGTGCTCATCCCCGGTTTCATTGCCCTTGAGCCAGGAATGCCACCTCGAATGATGACTGCAACCGTGGAGGAGGGGACAGCTCCTCAAGGCAGATGCCCTGGCCTACACAGTCTCCTGTTACCTTCCGACATTCGTGGTACCCATTTACCGACCAATTTAGGATGGATAGCTGGGTTGGCCAGGCCCACGGAGAACCGATATGTGCTTAGTCCCTTGCTCAAGGGAATTTGTGAAAGCTTTGTGGCTGGTGGAACTCGAACCTCGGACTATCGGATCCAAAGTCGAACGCCTTAACCACTCGGCCATCACGGCACACATACGCGGGCTGTAAAAATTATACAATCGTATATATCAGTTTCTAGACTTTAGATTATAGTCTAGATTAAATTATACAAATATAATCTATCTACACCTTTGGGTATTATATATATCCGAGCTCCAATGTAGTCAAACTTTTCCTTCGAGAAAGTCTAAGCTTGACTGCGGGAATCGATTCTCCGTGCCAGAAAACCATTGTTTGGAAAATTTGAGCTTTCAAAGTTGAATAGATAGCGAGAAATTTCGATTTTTCATTTTTCGAATTTTCGCCATTTTTGACGGGCCACTGTGGTCGCTAGGGAAGTGATAGAGAAACGCAACCTGGACCGTTAGTTAGTTCAATATATGTAATTTCTGAATATAAAAAGAAATCAGCTCCAGCTCGTAACGTTCGACCTGGGCGACGACCACAAAAATGGTCACTTTTCGCTGAGCTACGGCGCTGTGGCGCAGCTGCGGCGCAAAAAAAGTTGTGATTCTTAAATTCTTTAGAACTACTAGACCCTACAGCAGGCCTCGGACATGACGATTTTGGAAAAGTAGGAAAAAAGTAGGAACAATTTTTCAAAAAAGTAGGAAAAAGTAGGAATAAAAAGTAGGAATTATGACAAAAAAGTACATAGGAATTTTCAGGATGCATAATAGATTTTGCATGCAAGTTATCTAATTTTGCCTTCAACGAAACAGTATTACGCAGCTTTTCTGTATGGCACAATCAATTCTTCATTCGTCTTAAACCTTCTCAAGACGATCATGTAATAATCGTCAAGAAACCCTCCCCAATTTGAGGGATACACATGAGCAGCTAGCGGGCTGAAATTTTGCATGCAAATCGGTATGGCCCACAAAATTTGAGCAAGATCGAACGACATTTGTATCCTTATTGCATTTTCGACCCCCTCCCCTTTAAAATTCAAAACTTAATTTTTGAAGGCTTGTCAAAGCTTGCCATTGCATTTAGCAACTATATATATATATATTTTCTATGAAATTAACCTCAACACCTGAACAAAAGGCCAAATTTCTCTGACCCTTGTGGAATTCTATTTTTGTAACCTTTGAGAGCTAAAATTTATCTCAATTTATGCAGTTTTTTAACAACCTACGATTTTTCAGCAAAACCAAAGATTTACGGTATTTTTAATTTAACAACGGGATGTTATAGATACAAAAACTACCGGACGTCCGAATTATTTGAATATTCAGTGGTACAGGTCTCTTTTTTCTGATTAATACGCCCTGTCAAGTAAACCGCCCAAAATTGCATTCGAACGTAGCAATTCGTTGACAGCTAAAACCTGATTTCAGCGGTACGCCCTTTGGGTCTGTTAAGATCTCTCCAAGGTCCAGATTCCGTTAAACTTGACCAAATAAGCTGATATTTGGTTATTTTTCTATCAAGCTGGGTACAAAATAGAATAATTTACTGTTTCACTAAATTTTAACTGTTCGATTCGCAAGAGGAGACCAAGACGAAGGTCTTGGTCCTCGACGACCTCCACCTTGTGGGAGGAGAAAATGCCATGGTGGGATGAAGAAGTTGAATCTGCAATAAAACAGCGGAGGGAAGCCAGGAAACTGGCCAGCTCAAGTGAAGAAAACAGAAGGAAATGGATTCAGCTAAATCAGGAAACCAATGATCTTATTCAGAAAAAGAAATCTGAATGCTGAAGGAGCACCACCACGAAACTGGACGCCAACAGCGACCCAAATAGAGTGTGGTCTCTGATTAAGGCAATGGATGGACGCCACGGCAAAGTCACCTCCACTGCCCTGGTCAGGAACGGAAAAGTCTATACAACTGACAGAGACCGAGCTGAGGTCCTTTGCAAAGAATATGCAGCTGTCAGCAGAGTGAAAGAAGGAAAGCCGGAACGGAAACGGATCATTGGAGCTAAACTGCGTCAGTGGAAGACCTCATCAGACCAGGATCAGGAACCAAGCCATAAACCGTTCACAATGGCAGAGCTAAAATCGGCTATGTCCGATCTTCCGTGGAACAAATCCCCTGGAAACGACCGAATAACTCCGGAAATGCTGCTGAATCTCCCACCAGCTGGACTGGTGGCCCTGCTGCACGTCTACAATCTCTCCTGGGCGTCTGGAGAGATTCCGAGCAGTTGGAAGAAGGCAACTATTATTCCAATTCCCAAGAAAGGAAAACCACTAGATCAGCCAGCCAGCTATCGACCTATAAGTCTGACCAGCAACATATGTAAAATAATGGAGAAGCTGGTAAAAAATAGGCTGGCGTACATTCTGGAGAACCAGCATTTCTTCGCCGAAGCACAGGCCGGCTTCCGGCAAAACCATTCAACTGAAGATCAGATAATGCGAATTACCCAGGACATAGCCGATGGATTCCACAGCAGGCCGCCCCAACGAACTGTAATGGCCCTAATCGACTTTGCTAGGGCATTTGATACAGTGTGGCGCCCAGGAATACTAGAAAAGCTGCTCAGCTGTAACGTCCCTGCTAAATTCATCATCTGGATCAAGCAGTACCTATCTGACCGCCGAGCTAGTGTCCGCATCAACGGCAGACACAGCAAATTCCGGCGGTTCTTAGCCGGAGTTCCGCAAGGAGGAGTACTTTCTCCCATGCTGTTCCTGGTATTTATCAACGATATCGCTGCCACGTTGCCGGAAAATGTTCGGATCAGTCTGTTCGCAGATGATTTGGCTATTTGGGCAAGCCACCAACGAATTGAAGAAGCAGAAAGATGCATACAGCTGGCCGTGGACGAGATCAAAAACTGGGCAGATAAGTGGAAAATGACGGTGAACGTTGCGAAATGCGAAGCCACTCTGTTCACCACGGACCCCCACCAGGCGAAGACGACTGTGAGCCTGTCCTACGGGCAAGATCCTGTACCGTTCAATGCAAATCCCAAGTTCCTGGGAGTTACCTTTGACAGAAGGCTCACCTTTCGACAGCACATAGCCACACTCACAGCAAAAATGAAATCCAGGCTCAAAGTCATGAGCTGCACTGCTGGAAAGTCGTGGGGTATGGCCAAATCCAGCTTGAGAACGGTATATCTAACATACATCAGATCGGTGGCGGAGTATGGCATTGGAGGTTGGGGGCCTTCAGTGGCCAAGACCAATTTGCAGAATCTGGAAGTCTTAAACCGCAGAGCGGCGAGACTGGTAACTGGATGCACCAGTACTGCACCTACTCCTGCAGTTCTGGTAGAAGCAGACCTCCTTCCCATCAGAACAGTCACTGAAAGGAAAGCCCTGTCAGCCTACCTGAAATCGACTGTCCTGGAAGAGGGAAACCCGAGAATTGCTGCTGATGGCAATTGTAGGAAAAGACTGAAATCGGTGACATCATGGCGGGAATTTGCCAAAGAAAATCGACACGTCAGGGATCTGGCCGGAATGGAACGAGAACCAATACTACGGCAGCCACCCAAACCGCCCTGGGCACAACCGCCAGAAGTAGACATCTGTCTGGAGTGGAACGGCCAAGTCAGCACCATAGGCGGTCGAGTAGAAGCCTATACTGACGGGTCTGCCAAATCTGGGACCGACGACGGAGGAGCTGGAGCCTTCATCATACTCCCAGATGGGACCACTGAGCGAATCTGCAAACCGGCCGGAAAACTTTGCTCTAGCTACCGGGCTGAGCTAAAGGCAATAAGAATGGTCCTGGAATGGTACCTGCAGAAGTGGAGCCGTGAAAAAGACCGTCCGACCATGATCATTCTGACCGACTCCCGGTCTGCGCTACAGAGGCTGGGAAAGGGACCAGGAGCGGCCATAGGGGAAATGGAAGCGCAAATCTGGAATCTCCTGTTTGAAGCCGACGGAAGAATATCCTTCCAGTGGGTACCAGGACACACCGGAGTTCCTGGAAATGAGAAAGCGGACGAAATAGCTAAGCAAGGATCAGACGAACCGGTGCACCTTCCCACCATGCAAAAGTATGTATATCGGAAGACGGCAGAAGATTGGAGAACCAGTATTGACCATCCACTTGTACGGAGAATAAATCCACGACTACAACCAATCAGCGACGACAAGGAGGCCGGATTGTCCAAAAAACAGAGGGTAATTCTGGCCCAACTGCGCTCAGGAGGCCACTGCAGCCTGCTGGCAGCCTACAGGCACCGCATAGGCCAGGCTACAAGTCCTGTCTGTCCCCGATGCGGAGAAGCAGAAGAAGACCTGGAGCACCTCCTGCTTGATTGCCCTGCATTAGCGACGTATAGACTGCATACCCTGGGACATACCCCCTACCTGGATATCCTGGTTACGGACCCCAAACTGGTGATTGGGTTCCTGGAGGTGGCGGGGCTAATAACACAGCCCTGACTCATATGCCGATGCGATGAGCCTGCAGCCAGAGAGAGAGAGAGAGAGAGAGAGAGAGAGACCAAGACGAAACGAAATTTTTTGTTTCAGATTTTGCTGTAGTTTCAGGGGGTTTCCGGGGTCGCAGACTTTGCGCTAGCCTGGGGAGCCTACATAACTATTGCAAAAAGTACAATTCTGGAATAAACCTATTATTTTATGATCAGAATAATTCGGAGAACCTATTAGAATCAAGAATTTTGACATTTCCAAAGTTTTCCCGGCGACCTATTATGACCTTAATATATGTACTAAGGTCCTGTATAAGCCAACCACTAGCTATATTATATACGTCCTCGATGTTATAAAGCGATTTAACCCGATTAAATCGCTAACCCGGGTTAGAAACCGGGTTCTCAACCCTAACCCAATGTTATAAAAATTGGGTTAGCAAAACCCGAGTTTCGCTAATGGGGTTAAAGTTAGGTTTAGGGTTAACCCCAAAAATAATCGGGTTAAATCCCTGCTAGATGATAGCTGATTGCATCAGTTAATTGGGTTAAAATCGGGGTTAACTCATAGGATAACCGGGTTAATTTAACCTAACCCGAAAAATGCTTTATAATAGAGGGTTAACCCCAAGGGTTAACCTAACCCAAAAATTTCGGGGTTAACCCCAAAATGGACTTAACCCGGGTTAGCCTTAACCCCATTTTTATAACATCGGCCCCTAATCAGACGGCAGCTAACCCGAGTGTGCTAGGCTAAGCCGAGAGCCTGTTTTTACACATCTAAGCCTAAGCCAATGCTAATATGAACGCTTACATAAGCCGAGTTTTAATTTTTTACCCGTCAGGAGTTCTCCCATTCATCTATGGTTAACCCACAATTTTATCTCATGAGGTCAAGTTATCAGGAATCTGGATCTGGAAGCGGTGGGCAATTTAAACCAGACCCCGCCCTTTAGCTAAGCGAAAGACACGTAGCCAAACAGTAATTTGCCGAAAGATTTACAAATTACATTGAAACTGGTAAAACTGATGAAATCTTGTTGACTGATGCTTAAAATTTTAATGGTTCATTATCTCACTTGATTTTAATGTTTCATTATATATCTCAGTTATTCCGAACATCGAAAAACTAAATGCAGATCATCACGAAGTAAGCGATTTTTCGGGCAATTTTCTGTAAAATCAGGCAGATTTCGTCTTTCAGAGGAAAAAAGTAGGAATTTTTGACCTTAAAGTAGGAAAAAAGTAGGAACATACGAAAAAGTAGGAAAAAAGTAGGAAAAGTAGGAACTGTCCGAGCACTGCTACAGCCGTTTAGGTTGGCCCACCGCTGCAGTTCACGTGAAAGCGGCAAACATTATGTACAATACAACCATCAAATAGGAGAAACCGGAAAACATCGCCGCCATAACCGGTCCGGGGCGCGACCTTCTTAACGGAAAACGATACGGGGCTGAAACTTTGCGAAGCTTATTTTACACTGTCTCCAGCCACTTTTCACACATATTATATGCCGCGACCCCTATGATATCCTTTATATATATTTCGGTTGAGAAAGTAAAGGCATAAATCCGACACAGCAACTTTTGGTGGATGGATGGTTAACGTTAAGCCGTCGGCGCGATAATTTACTTTTTTTACAAGAAATAAGCATCCAGTGTACTATTTTTGGACAAAAATGCAAAAATTCTGCAACTTCTGGGGAGCTAGCCGCCCAGACCCCTTTTGCATTTTACCTTGGACCACCCCTTTTCAAAATTCTGGGTGCGGGCTTGTACGGGGCTGAAACTTTCCAGACATACTAAACTCGATGTGCTCTACAATTTGCGCATGAAATCTGCGCAGGAATTTGCGGAGCTTCTGCGCAGCTTATATATTTTACACTGTCTCCAGCCACTTTCACACATATTATAGGGGTCGCTGCCTCAACCCCTATGATATATATATATATACATTAAGGCTTATATTTTACACACCTTAAAATGGATGCGAAGATTTGATCCAAGTGCTTTGCGTGCTAAAACACAAACATACAAATTAACAAACAACAATTTTACGTCTGCACCAAGTATGTATATAGCTGGCTTATTTTAAGGAAAAACTTTATGGAGGCCGGAGGGGCTGGAAATTCCCCCCGCAGCGCGCCAAAAACGGGTGGTTTGGAAAAAAAATTGAATTTTTATATAAGTTTTGTGATTTTGGCACGATTTTATAACGGAAAGGGGTACAGGGACAGTACATATTTCGCACATGTATATATAGTCAAGCGAGAAAAAACCCACTTTTTCTTTCTTGGACCAGAACTTAACTTTCGACTTGGGCTAACACGACTTTGATACTATACAGTTGGTGAGATATATAAGTACGACCGATTAAAAGACAATGCGGGGAAAACCTCACCCTAATGTTTTTTGCTTGAAGTGTGCGTGCCAGAAAAATTTTGGCTGTTATATTCGAATGAGCGGGTTGTTTGGTAGAACTACATATTCTGCAAAAATCCTTTTGAAAATCCCTTTTGTTTGTTTTTAACACGTACGTAGGCATAAGTACGTACTTTAAAAAATTTTGAATATATATACGTATATATACGTATATACGTATATGTATATATATATATATACATATATCCCTCATAATCCATATATATACATCCCTAATATATATAACAATAAATAGCCAAAACAGACACCAGTCCACGGATCCACGGGGGATACACAGATATCAATGTCATACACACGGGGATACACGATACCAATCAGATCCTTATAAATGATATTATCTAATCTTACGTACATTTGGTAGAATTTATGGGGTATGCTGAATGATGAATTTTTCCCATTGTGGTATATGGTATATTACGTATTGAGATCACAGCAACAAACACTAAAATATAACTTCAGGGATTAAACAGTATATTATAATTATGCAGGGGCGCTATAGCGTCCCTACATAATATGGGTGTAATTGTGTAAAGGCGTCTGCGCGGCCCTCTGGAGACCGTGTTGGCCTGGTGCCAGCTACATAGAGGTCCGGGAGGGGTAAAAAGGTTACCATCGTAAACAACTCGAGTAGTATACTAGTGGGAAAAATGCCCTAGACGGGCATGCAGTGGCTAGAATAGGGAAAGAAGGAAGGGCGGAAAAATGCCAATATATATATTAGTGATGTCGCGGAGCGCCCGAGGAGCTCCGGGGGAGCTCGATTTTCGGGTATCCGAGCAGCCTGGAGCTTTGAAGGTGGTAAGAAAATTGAAAGTATGATCTTCCTGAACTCTACGATTTCTCTTAGACGTAAGACTGTATTGAATTTTACATATAGTTGTCGTACTCTTAAAATGTTTCCATTTTCCCTGTCTTAATATATGCTTCTCAAGACGTTTATTTTCTCTGGGGACTAAACTTGCAGGTTCAAATATAAGAAAGAAATAAATAAACTCTAATATTTAAGAATTCATTCGTAAAGTTTCGTATTGGTATTAATTGTTCCATAATATTACATTCCGTTAAATCTATTCCATGTAACTTTGAAACTGCAGCTGTTTTCTTTGCTTTTTTTCTTTTCTATCTTTCAGATCAAATTCTGTTAGCTGAAATTTTATATATTTCGTTAGGTATTATACATCCTCATGATAGTAAATATATATACGTAGTGGGTAAATGAAATTTGTCCACACCTTCAGATTTGAATATATATTTTATGCATGAATTTGAAAAGTTTGGTATACATTTGAGAAATTCAAATATTGAGTATTTCATGGAAATTTTGGAAAAAATGAAACATTAGTAAAAGTGTAAACTAACATGGCCTTAGTAAAACGAGATAACCAATTATAACAAATGCTGTGAAATAGTTACTGAATTATTTCACAAATACAGCGAAAAGTAATTCGTATGTAAAAGAAATACATCTGAAAATAAACTAAACGATAAACTTTTTATTTTTATTTTATCATAAGTACTACAGAGTAGGCATGCTTTTTATTGACAACAATTTTTACCGAAATTTTGCAGATTTGCTAATGCGGGGGTCGGGCGGGCAGTCTCAGCGCACATCACTAAGTATATATATATATGTTTGACAATCGGCGCAGACAATTATAGAAACTAGATTCGGCGCCGAATAGGGAAATCAGTCGGCGCTAAAATGATAGAAACTAGATTCAGCGCCGAATAGGGAATGCAGTCAGCGCAGAAAATTATAGAAACTAGATTCAGCGCCGAATAGGGAAAGCAGTCGGCGAAGAAAATTATAGAAACTAGATTCAGCGCCGAATAGGGAATGCAGTCGGCGCAGAAAATTATAGAAACTAGATTCAGCGACGAACAGGGAATGCAGTCGGATAGCGTGGAACAGGCAATTCCTCCGTCCATCCTATTCGCGTGAATTGCTATATGTCCAGCCCGGTTGGGATAGGGGGGGGATCGTAGCACTGCGTGGGGTTTAGGAAATTGAAAGAATTTAATTTTTCCGTACGTAGATGTAAGTCAGAAACTTCTAAAAAGGGTTTATCGGAAAAAAGGGGGGTCGAACGCCGAACGACCACCGGGGGGGGGGGTCGTCGCACTGCGTGGGGATTAGGAAATTGAAAGAATTCAATTTTTCCGTACGTAGATGTAAGTCAGCAACTTCTAAAAAGGGTTTATCGGACAACAGAATTAAGGGGGCGAACGCCCTATATGGGGGGGGTCGTCGCACTCCATGGGATTTAGGGAATTGAAAGAATGCAGTTTTTTTCGTACGTAGACGTAGGTCAGCAACTTCTGAAAAGGGTTTATCGGATAACAGAAATTAAGGGGGTCGAACGCCCTCCATGGGCGGGTGTTGCGCAGCGCCCGGATGGGATAATTTGAAAGAACAGAATTGTGTCAGCATTTCTTAGGGGTGTTTGGAAAACAGAATTAAGGGGGGCCGAACGCCCACCGGGGGGGTCAGGAAATTGAAAGAATTCAATTTTTTCCGTACGTAGACGTAGGTCAGCAACTTCTAAAAAGGGTTTATCGGATAACAGAATTAAGGGGGGTCGAACGCCCTCCATAGGGGGGGGGTCGTCGCGCTCCGTGGGATTTAGGGAATTGAAAGAATGCCGTTTTTTCGTGCGTAGACGTAGGTCAGCTACTTCTAAAAAGGGTTTATCGGATAACAGAATTAAGGGGGTCGAACGCCCTCCATGAGGGCCCCCCCCCCCTCCCCCAACTTCTAAAAAGGGTTTACGGAAAAAAGGGGCGAACGCCCTATAGGGGGGTCGCGCCCGGATTAAATTGAAAGAATGCAGTTTTTTTCGTCGTAGACGAGGTCAGCACTTCTAAAAGGGTTTATCAAACAGATAACAAATTAAGGGGTCGAACGCCCTCCATGAGGGGGGGGGGGGTATTGCGCAGCGCCCGGATGGGGTAATTTGAAATAACAGAATTGTGTCTGCATGAAAAAATGTTTCCTTAGGGGTGTTTGGAAAACAGGATGAAGGGGGATCGAACGAACACCGGGGGGGGGGGGTGTCGTCGCACTGCTTGGGGTTTAGGAAATTTGAAAAAACGCAATTGTTCCTGCATCAGAAAACGTTTGAGTGGTTATCGGAAAACAGAATGACGGGGGCCGAACTCCCACGTGGGGGGGGGTCGTTGCGGTGCGTGGGGCACGGAAAATTTGAAAAAACGCAATTGTTTCTGCATCAGAAAACGTTTGCAGAGGAGTTATCGGAAAACAGGATGACGGGATAATTTGAAAGAACACAATTGTTTCAGCATCAGTAAACGTTTCTATAGGGGTTTTTGGAAAACAGGATGAAAGGGGGCCGAACGAACAACCGGGGGGGGGGTCGTCGTGGGGGGGGGGTAAACTTCGGAAATTCCCCCCCCCAACTGGGGGGGGGGGCAGTCGCGCCGAAGGCGCGAAAAATGGCCAAAAATTGGGTATTTTTAGGGTAAATTTTGAAAAAATTTTCAAAAATGTCCAAATTTTTGGCTTAAACTGTTTATTATTATGAGAAATATACACGTTTTTAACTGTATTATGGATCTTATGACTCAATATTGTCCTTATTTTGGACTTGGAAACATGTTGGCAATCAAGTTTTTGAGTTTAAAACCACTGTCTAATGTTAAAATTACTTTATGGTTAGATGTTTTTATTCCTGCTGGAGCAGGAATGTATAAAACGGAAACTATTATGTTTAGTGCATAGTGAGTCATTTCTCCATTTAGAAACCCTATCTTCAACACAGGGCTAGCTTAGGTCATTTTTTGCATTCAGATTATGCAAATTAGGTTTAGGACCTATTTAAGCAGCGCAAGTGACAACCTTCACGCAGTCTTCGACTGTCAGCAATCTTAACGATTGCAGATTTTTGAGCACCAGTGTAGCTAGGGAGCTACACATAGGTGCGATAGGTGATAAGGCACTAACTTGCACTGAACATGACAAGTTCAGTCATGGCAAGTATAGACCGGTTCTCTCTGATCTTTATGGAGATCAGAAAGAAAGAATATTGATTGGGGATCAAAATAAGTAAAGGAAAGTCAAGTGAAATAGTAACGTAAACCTGAAGCTTCTAACTTAAGCCATGCTTCCAAAAAAGACAATTTTTGTAATTGAATAAATAACAGGTCTACAAAGGAATACTGCCCCTTTTGGGGCCAACTTGTTTATCATTAGAAACGGCTGAAAATGCGATTTTTGGCATAAAAAATGAAAAATTTTTGGGGGGAGGGTTGGGGGGGTCCTGGGGGGGTTGGGGGGGGGGTCGCCAGAGGGCCCCCCCAGAAAATGTTGGGGGGGGGGGCTCCCCCACCCCAAATCTCCGTTACACCTATGCCCGCCCCCCCCCAAAATTCGGACCTCAGAAAATTCAAAAAATGGCCTAAAAACGCAAAATTTTCTGTAACGCTTTTTTGACAAAACAAGGCTTGTTTTTATCGTTTTAGGAGTGTTTACAACGTTTTAAACCAATTGTAAGCCAAAATTTGAGAAAAATTTTTCAAAAAATGACCATTTTTTAGCAAAATTTAGCTAACTTTTCGACCCCAAAAAGTGCTGGGGGGTTTCAGGGGGGGGGGGGTAACCAAAAGTGGGGGAGGGATAGTCCAAAAATCTAGGGGGGGGGTAAAGTTGGTCGCAAATTTTGGGGGGAGTACCCCCCTCTTGGTGAAACTATGAACATGTTTCTAAGTCTAAAATAAGGTCAATATAGAGCCAGAAAGTCCATAAAACCGTTAAAAACGTGTATTTCTCGCAATAATAAACACTTTAAGGCAAAAATTTGGAGCGAGAATTTTTTTCGCAATTGTGCAGAATTTACCCTAAAAATACCCTATTTTGGGCCAATTTTTCGCGCCGTCGGCGCGACTACCCCCCCCCCCCCGGTAAAGGGGGGGGGGGGGGGCTGGGGCCCACAGGTGTAACGGGAATTTGGGTTGGGGGGCCCCCTCCCCCGGAATTTTGGGGGGCCCCTTTTTAGACCCCCACAAACCCCCCCCCACGACCTCCCGCAAACCTCCGCCAAAAAATTTTTTCTATTTTTATGTCAAAAATCGCAATTTCAGCCATTGCTAATGCCGAAAAACATGAAATCATTAAGTAATTTTAACATTAGACAGTGTTTTTAAACTCGAAAACTTTATTGCCAACATGTTTCTGAGTCCAGAATAAGGTCAATATTGTGTCTATAAGACCATAAAACCGTTATAAACGTGTATTTCTCGCGATAATAAACAAGTGAAGCCAAATATTTGGACTTTTTTGAAAAATTTTGCAAAATTTGCACTAAAAATGCCCAATTTTTGTCCAATTTTCGCGCCTTCGGCGCGACTCCCCCCCCCCCCCCAGTTGGGGGGGGGGCCGGGGGCCCCCAAGAACTTCTGGGGGGGGTTTGAAAAAATGGCTGGGGGGGTTACCCCCCCAAACCCCCCCCCGGTTACACCTATGCTGGGGCCCAGACATCAGTGGCGGATCCAGGGGGGGGGAACCCGGGGGCCCGGGCCCCCCCTTTGCGATTTGGGCCCCCCTCCTTTTACATTCCGGGCCCCCCCTAGAAAATCTTTTCAGCTGTTTGTAATGCATATTTCGAGTGAAAATTAAGCATAATTTTAATAAATGTCACAAATTTTTAAAAAATTTCGCCTGCGGCGCACTCATATTTCTGTGCTGCTTTATTACGTACTTAGTTCTGTGACAGAACTTCTGTCTCTTAAAGTGTCTTCTATTTTGTTTCCTTTCCTGTTTTGTAAGTATATAATTGTACTCAACGCCTTCAGTTTATTTTATGACTATATATATATATATACCGGCTTATATATATATATACGGGCATTTACAAATTTTGTTTTACTTTCATAACGTATACGTATATATACATGGGCAATGCAAGATTGATAATTGGCAGCTTCTGAAAGTGTTCTAAAATAAATCGTGGAAGTGAAAAATTCTGAGAAGCATCCAATTCCCGTTTTTGTTTTCCACTGATCGATTATACAACTCGATAACTCATCTCATCTTAACTATATAATCTTTTTAAACATTTGAATTGCTGAATTTTCCATGATTTCAAAAAATTCTTCAACTTCTGGGGGACTCCGCCCCCCAGACCCCCCGTTTCTCACATTATCTTTGTTGCCCTTGTAACCTGTCCTCTTTATTGCCACCATTCCTTGTATATACTTACACGATTTTACTGCAAGTTTTTCACGTAAGTTACCATATATATATATATATGTACATGTACATCTCCATTTTATTTATTTAATCTTTTCAAAATTTTGCATGCCGGATTTTTTTCCAATTTCAAAAAATTCTTCAACTTCTGGGGGGCTCCGCCCCCCAGACCCCCCGTGTGCTTCTTGTGTAAATTCTCCATGCTTTGCTTCACTCACGGGATATAGTTGTGTTCCAATTGGCAAGTGAACTAACCTTTCCATACACAATATTAATTTTATTGTAAAAATATTTTGTTCCTGGAAAAAGCAAATTTTTACCCCCCCCCCCCGGAAAAATTTGGTTCCCCCCCAGAAAAATTTTTCAGCGGGCCCCCCCTTTTCAAAATCCTGGATCCGCCACTGCCAGACATGTGCAGGAGGGGAAGTTCTGGGGAGGGTGAAGGGCGGCCGAAGGCTGCCGAAAAACCGGATTTTTCCGGTTTTTCTCCGGACAAATCCGGATTCTGGGGGGGGGGGGTGAGAGACCCCTCTGGGGGGGGTGAGCTCAGGTCTGGGGGGGGGGGTGAAACCCCCTCCCAGCACACGTATGCTGGGGCCCCCAACAATTTGGGGGGGGGGGTTGTAAAATTTGCTGGGGGAGGTGACCCCCCCTCAACCCCCCCCCCCCAAAGGTGTACCACCTGTTTGGGTTGGGGGGGGGGAGTAGAAGGTCCAAATTTGGCTCGGGGGACCCCACCAAAATCCGAAATTTGGGGGGGGAGACCCCCCCTAAACTGTACCCAAGTTTTTTTAGCTAAAAATGGTCCTTTTTCGATGTACAATACATTAAACGTACTCAAAAGCTTCTGTCAATAGCTTTCGTATGCTAAAATAGGGCTTGAAAATTGACAAATTTGTGCTAAAATATGCCTAAATTAGGCCAGATTGTGAATTATAATTGCGTATATTACCTTTTAATTGCTATAAATAACCATCTTTAGCTGTTTATAGCTGATTTACATCCATTTTTTCGAATTTTTTTCAAAAATTTTCAGAAATTGCAAAATTTTTCAAAAATTTTGCATTTTTTACTTGGTTTGGACCCAGTTTTAGGGGGGGAGGGGAGTTTGAGCTCGGCTTGGGGGGGGAGTAGTTGAGGCCGGGTAGGGGGTCTGGCCTCTCCGTGGGGGGGTCTCACAGGGGGTAAACTGTAGCCTGGTTCACCTATGCCCCCCCAATTACACCTATGGAGAAGAGTCGAATGATACCAAAATTATCCACATTTGAAGATTTTGGTCGACTACTTTTTTATCTCGCCTAAAGGCGAGATAGCTGTTAACGTTTCTGGAGCGAAATGAACTACGTTTCGACAGAAATGAATTTGTATGCTATGCTCACCATAGCCCTCAGCAGCTCTTTAGGTTTTTGTTCAAAGGGGGCATAACAATTTCTCATAATTGAGTAAACATATCTTGCCGAACTTAATTTTTATTTATTAAATTAAATATGTTAAACGGATGTTGTCATAAAATAAATCAAAGGGGGGGCTGTTAGTAATAGTTTGCTTAATGAAGAAATCATTTTCGCCAGGCCCCCTTGGGTTGAAGCAAAATCTTGAAATATTCAGATATTAGCAATATGCAAATTAGTTTTCAAAATCTGATCGCAGTCTGGTTGTAACATTCAAGATGATCAGCGTTCACTCAAAGATACTAGCTTGTTTCATAGTCAACTACAACTAAATTAGGCTACTGTACAGAGAGCACAGATTATTTCTGCTTGAGTTTTTGATTTGTGACAGGCCAAGTAAGGCAACTCCAGGAACGCAGTGAACGGTAGGCAGTCTGCGAAAATACTGCTGCTTATAATGCTTAAAGGAATTTAACTGCGGAATGCAACCGGCTGGATGGCAAAATTTGGATCACCCAACATGAATTGTTCCGATAAGCCGGTACTTAGAGCAAAATCTGGTACTGAATGCCATTCTAACGAATTGAGGATAGCTTTAATACGAAAAGCTCCCATTTTAGTAAAATATTTGTATATATTTAGTGTATTATTATTGTATTGTATTATTGTATTATTATTGTATTGTATTGTATTATTGTATTATTGTATTTAGTGTATATTATATATTATCTGTATTTAGTGTTCTTCAGGTTGCAAAGTTTCGCTTAAACTGTGACGCGACTGGTTGGTAAATGAACGACTGAGGAATTAGAAATTTCTTACTAATTGAAATTAGGTAGATATTTGTATGACACTCTGGATAAATTTTACAAGACAGTGCTAGGTTCTCTTATTTTATGAACTTCATTTACTTGCAGTTTTATGACAAAAGAAAGAACCCTCTTTACCCGACTTCTGATGCTTAAATGTCCCGTCAATCCCGTCCCGATAAGGATAGCGTTTGCTAAATTCGATCAGTTTTGCTCACAACGTATTACAGAGTGACAATTCCGACCAAGAAACTGTCTAATGTCGCAAAACAAGACGTTCTGAAGATCACGTCGACGACGAGATTATGCTCTTTTTAGGAGCCAGCTTGTTTGATCTTTGCGTGTTAAACCGGCCCTAAGCCTAAACGTCAGCCATGTGTTGGAAATAGGCTCTTCTTATATACCCATGAAGTCTAGACTTGATTTTCACTGTTCACCATTTTCACCATTTCCCTCCATGTAATCCCTCCGTCGGACCTCCCCCCCGCTTTTGGTTGTTTGGCGATTCTAATTTTAAAGATGTGTAATGGAATAAATAAAATCTGATGTGAAAATCATTCAAAAATAGTCAAAAATTAATTAATCTATGAAGAAGAAGTTCTGTGCCATGAAATCGAGAAGAAGATCAACGGTCATCAATATGGAACTTAGCTATTGTAAAATGTCCAAGCAATAATTGTATTATTTGTCTGTTTGTTGCCAAGCCAGAGTTGTCTAGTACTCGAAATCAAGAAATTCATAAATAGGGTCCAAGGTTTATACCCAATTAGGGCATAATCCTAGTCTTAATTACGATTTTAAGCTTAATCAAGTTTTGCTAACAGGTGGTCTACTAACAATACTAATCCAGGAATGGTGAAAAAGGGGTATTTCGGTCTTATTCCCTTTAGTAAGTGGAGTTGTTACTCCCACACGAAGACATCTAAACTAAAACTTAGATGGATTAGTGAGTGCCGTCCGTAATCCGAGTCAAGTACAACCCTCTCCGTAAAGTAGTACAATCACTAGTGTTCGCACACTAGTTAGCAGGAAGTCATAAACCCAAAACATGAGGTTTATGTGCTTAACTAAGCCGAAATTTAGTCGTAAAAATCGCCTATAAAGTGGAAATTTATATCTAAAACAACAAATGTCGGAAAGTGGTTCAATATTAGGTACTAAATAGCTAAGTACGTAGTCAAATAATGTTAATTAGCACTAGAAATTCATCAAAAACGGGTCAGTTGGGGGGTAATATTTTCCAAAACTCATTAATTTCAACACCCAGCGGCCAGTCGCCTCGGCAAGAGAAGGTTAGCCAATGTTAAAGGTGGCGAGCTTCTAGAAAGTTCTAGAACTTTCTAGAAGCTTTACCTTAAAATCAAAGGGAAAGCTACCTCCAACTTTCGCTAATGACCTGTCACCGAGCTGTCAGCAAAACTGTCAGCTCGGCCCAAAACTTTTAATTTCACTCAGTGTTCGTTGAGTTGCAGCCGAAGTAGGCTGCTTTTTCCCCTCCCTTAGGTGCGTCTCCAGTGCAATTGTTATTGCATGGGGATTCAAACGCACCCTCCCTGGTTAGGAAGCTTAGGGACTTTTCTCTGACCCACACTGGTCAGAGAAAAGAAATTGAGATTTTTTTAACTCGAACACTACGTTTCAGAGGCCAAATGGGTGTGTTGTGCCCGGCCAATTTTTGACGATATTCAGGCCTTTTGGCCAAATTTTTCTTTATTTGTTGGAGGCCTTAGGGCCATTTTTAATTGTTCTTCAATGGGGGCCCTTGGGCCATATTTTTGATATTTTATGAGGCCTATAGGCCATGTTTATATGAGTTTTTCGGGCCTTTGAGCCCCCATTTTTTATTCAGTATTTTGGGGCCTTATGGCCAGGAATGATGATTTTATGTAGAATTGGTAATATTAAGTGGGGACCCCTCCTTGAGTTTGAGCTAAAGAGTCGTTAATTACGACCATAATCAGTAACCGAGCTAATTACTAGGAATCATTTCCCCACAGCCGGCAACTCGGTGTTGCCGGTCATTCTTGTTAAAGAGGCGCTACAGAATTCGAAAATGCTGTTTTATAATGTTTATTTATTATTTCTATTATCATTTAGTGCTCTCAGTCGGTTCTCAAATTTATAGGTCTCAAAAAATTAATCTGATTTTAGTTATCCTGTCCTAAAAGCTAGAAGTTGATTTAATGCCTTATTATTAAGCACTTTCCCGGGGAATGACCGACTTCCCCCAAAGGTTAACTGTTTATTAGTATGCTGTCCTTAGCAAATTGTTTTGTAGTCGTAATTGTCCAGCAATTATTATCCACTCGTGGCTTTTCAAAATCCAATTCAAAATTACAATCGTCAAATTACTCAAGCATCTCTAGGCAAATCGTCGAGTTAGTATCGAAATCCAAATTCACAAAGTTGACAACTTATTTCCTCAACCAATTCTTTAACCAAGTCATGCGCATACAATTAGACAATTCTATTAGGATAGTCAGTGATTAACGCGAATATGACTGTATGAATGGTCATGATTACGGACGTGAATGTGTTAAAATTTACGTAAGTTCCCGAAATTGGCAATTTTTCTAGTATGATTGAGTTAGTAATTGTTTGTTAAGTCGCGAGGTCAGCACCATGAATAACAGGTGTGTGTGTGTGTGTGTGTGTGTGTGTGTGTGTGTGTGTGTGTGTGTGTGTGTGTGTGTGTGTGTGGGTGTGTGTGCGTTAAGCTTTAGCAATGGTTAGGTAACTAGTCACCAATTAGGATACATAATGTATACTGAAGGACCCTATTGCCTGTGTAGGCGTCTCACTTCGAGGACAGGCAAGTTGCATTAAAGTCCGTAACACTTAATACCCGAAGGAAACTCACACTTCATGGGTGTTACAGTTCCATTAGCCATAACTGAGCAGAAGTGAACGTTTAGAACCAGCCATAAGTTAGACAAACTCAACATCTAACAGCTCTATGAAGGTGTCGTCTGAGACGCGGGACGTCAGCGGGGGGGACCGACGATGCCCCGATGACGTACGAAACTGACTTTGCACTAATTAAACATGTCCAAGTTGTTCACGCGGAGCGAAGTATATAAATGTGCAAACAGCTGACTATGCTAGAAGAAGCAAATTCAAATTGTTGTTGTACAGTTGTTAGAAATTTCATTCCAGTACCTGGTTAGGACCAGGAAAGAAAGGACTAGCAGAAGCGAAGCAGTAATCAAATATACGGTGAATCCAGACCATTGCTAGCCAAATTTCGGCAATCTGACAACTGTGGCTGATTGCCTAACAATACGAGACTGCTTTAATTCGCTAAATTGCAAACATTTAATGCTGAATTGTATAAGACCCCGCATTGTTGTTGTTGCCATACATTGTTCATGAGGGTTGTTTGTTACTCCTCCTGCGTAAAGCAGAAAATGAAATCAACAAACCATAGTAATGTTCAGAAATATAGCCCAGACTGTTGTGACTCTTAAAGGCAGTCGAGCCAAGTCATTAAACTTTATGTTTTGCAGTAGCCAAATGTTCGCCGAAAAGCTCTATGCCAATGTCAGACCATCCATGGCGTAATTTCATATATGTCAGCCAGAGTACTGTTTAAATAGCTCTGACCAAGTTAACATCGAAGTCGAACATTTGTAATGAACTGACTGACCAGGAAATTTCTTTCGCTTCCAAAATGATTGATTTGCTGTG